>JAOBRG010372570.1:0-11704 GCA_027574985.1 Umimayanthus nakama
AAATCGAGGTGAATAGTGGCAGAATATTCACCGACATGCGAAGCATGGAGGTGATTATTCTAAAAGCCACTATTCACCGAGAATGAAGAGAATAATTGTATTAGCATATACAAACTCGGTGACAACACAGCATATTCAAGAAAAGTAAGCAAAAACCTTCAGTTTGATCTCTTTTAATTTCTCCCAATGTATAAGCAGTAATGGGCATGCGCTCACTGCACAGCTGGCTGCCTCATTTCCACGCTCAATTTATGCACGAAACTAACAGTTAGCACAAAGATGGCGGCTCTGCAAACGAGCTTTGAAGATTTTTATATAAATTTGCAATCCTCTACAATGTTTGTTAAAGCTGACCGGACAAAACTGTTGTTTAAGTTATTAACACCATGAAGTAGTTCCATGAAGACAGTTGCAGTTTAATTGAAATAGAAATTGAAAGAACAGTTTGTGAAGTTTCCTCCGGAAAGTCATGCCATGTGCTTAATTGCTGTTAGAGTGTTGAGAATCACAACCATTTTGAAGAGAGATCATAGCGGCAGTCAAATTTTCTTGAATGGAGACACTTTGCTCAGTGGAAGTTGAGTTGACTTGGATGAGGCTTGGAAATAGAACCGTTGAAGGGCAGCTGTTGTTTAAAGAAAGAAGCATCAGCGAAGCTTAGCGATCAGGAACAGGAGACACTCGACATGTGAGCAAATTGATTAAATTGTGTGTGAAAATGTTGTTTATCTCTGAAAACTTTCATTCCTAATTGCGTATACGTAGCTTTCTTTGTATCGTTAGGAAATGTAATATCTTGGATTTGCAAGACGTCGTTCTCGCTCACTTCGGAAAAACGAGAGCTTACGTCGGCCATTGTTTCATTATCCACCTTCCGGGAGATGGACAACGTCCATTAGTCAGAGATAGCGAACCAATCAGACTGCTTGAAATACCAACATCACAGAGTTTGTATATGCTAACAAAAAATATTCCTTGTAATGTATTGTACTGTCTAGTTAGGATTATAGTGTTGTCTGTATTGTATTGTAATATTACGCTGTGTTGCATGATTTGAATTGTGTTGCAATGTTGTTGTTTTTATAACAACTATTATTAGTATGTTTAGAAGCATACCCAAAAACATATTTTTATTTTACCTAAAAATATATAATCATTGGGTATTAAAATTAAAACTTACGCCACTGATTTACAGTAATGCTGTGATTTATGAACCCAACTGAATTGCTAGCACGACACTTGTACTGTCCATAGTCTCCTGAGGCGCTTGTTGTCACTGTCACTCTGCTGCCACCCTTGAAGGGGTTTACGTTGGTAGTTATCTCTCCATCTCCTGGTTTGAACCATCGGAATGAAGCTGTGGGTACTCCCCTGGCGACACACTGAAGAGCCAAGTCGTTTTTATCCCACGAACCAACTGTGCTGTTGCTTTCACCAGTAACTATCTCGGGTTTGTCTGAAAGTAAGGGAAACAATCTCATTCTTTCTCTTGATAATTCCAACGTTCTTACATTTGCACTACCAACTGGAAAATGTAGTTAGGATAGGAATCTTTTAAAAACAACGAAGATTGATATGGTGTATTTCAAACAGCACGAAAAGCAACTGCAAGCAGTCCTGTGCAAAAAGCACTTAACACCAGTGTGTCGGGAAACATATGCTATTGATTGATTGGATTCTAGGAGCACACTTGTGTGTAGTCAATGGGTTGTAGCCTTTTCAGCTTTAGTATTAATTTAGTGCTGATACGTACATGTATTACTGTAATGTAAATCCTATTTCTGTAACATGAAGCTACGGTTCACTGTCAATCTTTCTTATTAAACTGGTGTAAGCCTCATTGTCAACTGGTCATTTTTAGCATTTTAGAATCCAACTATTAATTTCACTTTTCAAGTATGTTAATTTAAACTCGCAAGCATTTACATTTTCGTAAAAAATAATAAGAATTTTTTATTAAAACTATTTTCAAATGGTCCATGCAAGAAGAAATTAAGCATTATTTGTTAAAGGGTAAGATTAACACCAAGATCTAGAACATTATAAAAACATTCTAACAGAGACTTTGCCAGGTATATAAGTAATAGCTTGGCGTACCATCTAGTTATTGTGAACCATATGTACAGGAAATGGTAAAAACTCTGGCCAAGTTTATCTATTGTTTTGTTTAGAAAGAAAGGCATTTTGCTACTTTACAGCAACTTACACTTTATCTCGACCGTAACAGTAACGGTCTTGGATTCTCTCACGCCGTTGGTTGCAGTACAAATGTAATCACCCGCATCCCCTCTGGTACTCTTAGCTATGGTCGCATTTCCGGGACCATTGACCGCAATATTTCTTCCATCTTTAGTCCAAGTTATCATCGGTGAAGGGTGACCAGTCGCCACACAAACCAGTGGTACAGATTTACCTTCAATCACACTACGAACAACACTTGATGGAGATGTGATACTGACCGGCACTGAAACATAAAACAAAAAAGGTTGAAAAAGTTGTTGGTCTATTGGGTGCACATGCATTTTATAACCTTTTATATATCCAACAGCATTAAGTTACAATTTTAGGAGTTTTTAATTTATCTTTACGTCAAACATTTAAAAAACCTGTTTTACTTTGTTTCGGGTCCCTAACTAACGTGAGGCCTGATATCTTAACTACTGAAAGGCACAATCCAGTCTCTAAATATTGTCCACATAGATCTATCAAGTCAACACTGCTACACTACAACACGTAGCTCCGATTCAGTAAAAATAGTTAAACAGCGCCACAGCATGCAGTTTATTAAACTTAAGAGGCAGTCCGCTTAAGAACCGACCAACTCGTATCGGCGTCAGATATGAATTTCGCTCATTTTTTGTGGGTTAATCAGACATCTATCGGGAACAAACAAAACCAACTTCTTTTGTTTCAAAACGCAAAATTATAAAAAGTATTGATAATTAAAGCGAATGACCTCGAAATCGTCAAAATCAGCTGTTTACTGACCGTTTTGTCGGCTAAGTTCATTTCGCGGCCTTCACTAACCAAAATATCGACAACCGACGTTTGGGCTCCCCATATTTAGACCCTCAGGTAAGGGTCGGAAAACCTTCACTTCATAAAATATTTACTATTTTGGGTGGAGGGTATGTGAAAAAGTCCCAAAAAAATTTGCTTCCCCCATAATAGTCCTCAAAAAATTCTGTACCCCTTCCATTTTTTCCAGTCAACGTTCACAACCTGAAATTTGCAGTCCCCCATGGTAAAAAATTTGATATGTCCCTTATTTCTCAAAGTCTACTTATGAACCTTCTCCGTTTCCATTCCTTTTCTTTCAACTGGGTGCATTCACGGGCATAACTTGTAAACAAACAGCACAGTATCCCCCGAAATGAGCAAGCAGAGCAAAACAGACCACATTGATATTATCTTTGTTTTCTTCGTCGCCTGCATGGCCAACTTCTCAGTTATATTTACAAAAGTCCTTTATAATTTTAATAATCCTCTTACAAACTTGGAATAGCACCGTAAAAAATAGTGACCAAAATAGCGAGGTATCCTTAATTATTTTCAGCGACTTCTCATTCATATGCGTTTTGCTGCTAACATTCTCATCGCCAGGAACAGTTTCAAATAAAAATGTTCCCTTGCTTGCAAAGAAATATTTTTTCGTTGTTTCTTGCTTTAAAAAGGTTAGAGCTTGATTAAAGAAAAAAATACGAAGATCAATTTTTTCTTCTACAGGTATGCGTGTTTATAAAAATATAAATTTAAGAAGTAAATGCACTTATACTTACAATTTATGCGATGACTGTATGGTGCATTAGCCCCTCCCCTCCCCCACCCTCCGTTACGTCATAACATTTTACACCTCAGTGACAACTGTAAACAGATCGACACTCCATCAAAAATTTGAAACGGTCTGTCATCTTCGAACTTTTGTTAAAGACTTTGCATAACTTTCTTCCTTTCAAACGAAAAGATAGCGAAGGAGAGTTGCTCTAGAGACATCGTTTAAATACAAATGAAAGTCGAGCACGAAACAATTGCGTGTTTGTTCCCGTGCAAAGCTGCAGAGAAGAGAGAAAACAGTCAAACCCGAATGTTTGTGTTTGTGACTGCATGAGTGATGGCCTGATCCATTGACAATATGAAGATTATTGGACACCAACAAACATGTATCGTGCTTCAGATATTATTTAATTTCTTACAGGATCCAATTGCAACCCCTGAAAGTGTGAAAATGTGGTAAGTTCAACCGTTGTTTTGGCGCTCGCTTTATAAGATGCGCAAAATGTTCTCACACAGTTTTGTAGAGCTGCCTTTTCTCTGTCTGTTCGTGGTTGTTAGCGTATTTCATTCCGAGCCACTTTTGAATAACCTGTATTTGAAATACCCTAGTCGCCGCGTTTCAGGTTTTCTTGCAAAAACAGGCCTCGCAAACTGATGTGTTAGAGGGAAAAAATATTATATTTTGCAAATCAAAGCACATCAAAACCAACGTATCGTTGAACGCGTATCGCATTCTTTTTTTTCTTCTTTTTCTTCTTGAAGTAAATAAACTTTTTTTTTCTTAATTTCAAAGTCAAATGACATATCAAAAAAATAAGAAGGTTATAGCATGCCCTTTAAACGTGGTAAACCGTTTCCCTTTACCAGCGTACACTGCACTTTACATATATGGAAGCTACATGAAGCGTATGTGGTGTACGAATTGTAGTGAGCAAGGAAATCAAAGTGTATAGCATACGTCTAGGTTTTGGCCGAGTTAGAGTTTTTTCAGCCGCTTGTTACTTGGGCCAGAGGGATCTAAATTAGGGTTCCGCTCTTCCTTATATTTTTTTTGCTTGGACCGGGCATTGAGTTGAGGTTTTAGGCCCCGTCCTACTTGCTCGTGCCGAAAACGCTAAGTTGAGATTTCGGTTATGCCTTTTTTTATTTTTTTTTTCGGTCGCACTTAATATGCAAAATAAGTTTGAAAACTTCGGAAACGGTTCAAAACTATTTTCCAGATGTTTTTGTTATTTTTGAGGTTTTCGGAAAATCCTCGGAAATTTTCGCAAGTGTTCGAAAACCACCGGAAAATTTCCGAACGGGATCGGAAATACTTGTAATGGTTCGCAGGAATTGAAAAGTTTCGGGGGTGGTTTTTGAGGAGTCCCCAAAACGACCCCAGTAAGCTGCTGCACACAATTAAGAATGGAAAGTAGAGTGGAATACTATCCGTCGCATAATACCCTTTGCATACCGCAGAATATTCAACGGCAATCCTTTCCTCTGATTGTCTGTGTTTTTCAAAGCTTGGGATAAATACTAGTATCTACTTGTTAAGAATATGCCAGTTTTTTCATGGGGAATATTTACTCAGCAAGCAAGCTTAAATGTCTTGGGCAGTAAAGGTGGTTCATGCTGACTCGCAAAATAATATACAAGTTTGAATGAACAAGTGCTCTGATTTGTTCCAAATTTGCAATGCAAGCCCCTTGTGAGTTGGGCAAAAATAATAGATGTCTGAATTATGTATGTTCAGTTTTCGAATGGCCTGCGTAGCTCGGCTTTCCAGTCAGTCGAGAAGAGAGAAACGAGCGGCAAAGCCGCGAAGACGAGTCCGTGAGCGAAGCGAGCCGCGAGGAGAATGGGGAGGAGGGAAGGGAAGGGAACGCCTGCGGTAAAGCCCGCCTTTTTTAAGGTTTATTATTCCTGTCTGCGGTCGCAAGAGGCCGCGTATTTCTATTTGCTCAGACATAACTATTCGTATAATTTAGTAAAACTACAGAAACATGAGATCGACCTCACGTCGCGTGTTGATCTGGGTCTGTACAATCGAATGTGTCACGGCAAAGATATTTGGTGCCCAGAATTTTTACGACTTACGACTAAACTACGGTAGAAGGTTTTTACAACTCGGATTTTTTTACAGTTCCGATTTTGAAACTTTGATAACTGATTTTAAAAAATTAGTGCTGTATGTGACAAACAATTAATTATTGTACATACTGCCTTATCTATAGAACAAACAAACTTTTGATAAAAATAAAACAAACTGGACGGAACATAAGCTAGGCAAGAAGACATACTCTGTGTTCGTTTCAAACTGTTTGCCTTATCCATAGCACTCTCTCCATACTTGTTCCATGCAGTTACACCAAAGTCGTAGGTCATCCCAAGTTACAGCCCCGTGAGAGTGTATGTCAGACCGTCACTTGAGGTGTTCTGTTTACGCCAACCACCGAGCCCTTCATTACTCGCCTCTTCTCTCCACCACACGGTGTATGTCAGGATTTTACCTCCGTTTTCAGCAGCAGCTGACCAAGTCAGTGTAACTTCGTCTGAGAAAACTCCAATTTCTGTGTTTTGTAGCACTGGTATGCCAGGTTTACCTGCAACAAATGAAGTATTAACAATTCTGTAAAACAAAAATAAAGGTTAACACAAAAACTTATACGAATTGTTGCATGAAACAAGTAAGATTTATGCAGACAAGGGGTGGTCTAACCTATGCAATGTGTTTTTCCAAAAGTACTTTGCTGCTGTAATACTTGACAGTTAGCTTGTTTTCATAAGAATCATATATTAAATATACCAGCCCTTGCAGCAGAGTTAACCAAGACCACGCAACTGTATCTTCTTCCCAATTTACAGTCATTCTGGTACATGTATACATGAAGCCATCTTACTGACAGCCATTAGTTTAAGGGATGACATTACATGTACACGTACCTTTAAGCTTTGTAGTGAACGGAAAGTCTGAGATTCGCCGTTGCCAACAATATTCCTTGCGGACAGTATGATTGTGTAGCTCTTTCCAGGCGTCAGTTGCTCAACGAGTGTCTCTGTACCAGTCACTGGCGGTCGATTTGGCCCGGGTACACCATTAACTATTATAAGAATTCTGTAATCGATCACAGGACTACCTCCATCATCAGTAGGAGGAGTCCACTTTAACCTCATATATGATGCCTGGATATCAGTGAGAGTGATTTCTGGTTTTCCAGCTTTGCCTGTTGGAAGAACAAATTACAAAACTGGTAAATTTCAAATGCACATTTCAAGAATATGAATGAACATGTACAAATTACGGTACAATTGAAGAACGCAAGTACCAGTTTGGTTAAGTTGATTATGAAACTAATGAAATGATATATGTAGTTTGTCAGATAGTTAGGGCAACAATCAAGAACACTTCAGCCCTTATGGCAACAAAAATATACCCTGTAGTGTACTGTCTAGATGGGGTTATAGTGTTGTCTGAATTGTATTGTAATAGTATATTGAATTATGCTGTAATGCGTGAATTGAATTGTGTTGCAATGTTGTTGTTTTTATAGCAACCATTATTAGTATGTTTAGAAGCATACCCAAGAACATATTTTTATTTTACTTCAAAGTCTATAATCTTTGGGTATTGAAATTAATACTTACGCCACTGATTTACAGTAATGATGTGGTTTATGAACCCAACTGTATTGCTAGCACGACACTTGTACTGTCCATAGTCCCAAGGGACACTTGTTGTCACTGTCACTCTGCTGCCACCCTTGAAGGGGTTTACGTTGGTAGTTATCTCTCCACCTCCTGGTTTGAACCATCGGAATGAAGCTGTGGTTACTCCCCTGGCGACACACTGAAGAGTCAAGTCGTTGTTATCCCACGAACCAACGGTGCTGTTGCTTTCACCTGTAACTATCTGGGGTTTGTCTGAAAGTAAAGTAGTTCTCTTGATGATTCCAACGTTCTACGCTTTGCACTAGCAACTGGAACATGTAGTTACCATGATAAGAATGTTTCAAAAACGACGTAGATTGATATGGTGTATTTCAAACAGCACGAAAAGCAACTGCAGAAAGTCCTGTGCAAAAAGCACTTAACACCAGTGTGTTGGGAAACATATGTTATTAATTGGATCCTGGTAGCACACTTGTGTGAAGTCAATGGGTCGTAGCCTTTTCAGCGTTGGTATTTAAAATTTATTTCTGACACGTACATGTAATACTCTAATGCAAATCCTATTCCTGTAACCTGAAACTACAATTCACTGTAAGTCTCTCTTATTAAACTGGTGTAAACCTCATTGTCAAAAAATTTGTGCAAAACATAGAACATATGCATTTATTTTGCAACATTTAGTTTAACTGGTCATTTTTAGAGTCCAACTACTAATTTCACCTTTGAAGTATACTAATTTAAATTTGAAAGCATTTACATTTTCTTTAAAATAATAACAAGATAATTGCAACGAGCAGTCTAGGCAAAGAGGCCGAGGCTGCGAGGCGGCAGCTCATAGAGCCGTGTGTGCGTGAGTGTGCATGAGCTGCAGGGAGTAAAAATCTCAGTTTTCGCGTAACTTGAGTTAACAATAGAATTTTCGTCAGCCAATCATGCATTGTAACCAACGCCAATCAGAGAGAGACTTTTTGAGGAGCAAAGACAATCAGAGCGCCTGTTCTGTTTATACCTCCACGGTCTATTCGAGTGCTTTTGAAGTCGAAAGCTTATTTTAAAAAGTGAGTGAAACGATCACTTCTTGAACTACTTTCCGTTACTTATTGACATAAACGTCGGTGTACTTCTGTTAAGGTTACCGTTCACCTTGAGCAATGTTTTTAGTTTTCCGTATGTAACTCCGTTAATACCATCGGACACCAACAAACCTATATATCAATGGAAAGCTTATGAAATTATTATTATTATTTTATCAACTTGCCAAATTTGACGGCATGACACTAAAAATTGAGGGAGCATTGATCCTTTACATGTTCGTAGTTTGAGCTAAAACATGTCTCGAGAAATTCACACCTAAAGTAAATTGCGCGTCAGACAATTTTTCTTCAGGTAAAAACTTTCGTTCGTCATACCTCGCAAACTACTAGACGTATGGAGAAATAGTTTTTTTGACTAGAAGTTCGTTTCATGTATATTTAAAATCTGCGAAAATCTCAATTTCGTTTTGACCCGTTCCAACATGAACGGTAACCTTAAGTGTTCGTATAAAGCAAAACTCAGTTTAAACAGTTAAAGTAAAACTGCTAAAAGCTGAGTGCTCACAATCGGCCAGCGAGCCATCACACGAGCTGCAGCAAGCTCACCACGAATCGGCCAGCGAGCCAAAGACTAAAAGTAAGAAAGGAAATCATTCATATCTGTTCTCGACTTAGTACGCGAAAAAAGCTCGTAAATCTGCCAGTGAGCGAAGCACGCGACTCTCCAGCAAACAAATTCTCCACAGATCCGCCAGCGAGCCATACACTTAGAGTAACGCTCAGGAACTTTTCTGTCTTTTGTGTACATTTCTCATGCTATTGTTGTTAAATAATCCCCACTTAAAAGATGCTGAGCTGTTAAGACAAACCACACACATCTCAGTGTAAAACAGTAGCTCTGAGGGAATAGTGTGTACAAATCATTTCCAAAACTACTCTTTGACACATTGTGCAGTTCACTGTTTTCTTAAGCTGTGTTATTTCACATTTTGAACTTGTCTCCATAATATTAAAACTCATGTGATGAGATTTTTGACATAACCAATGAGTTATGCAATGTAATGCAAGGCAATGCCTTTTCAGTCAAGAACTAATTTTCTTCATATCACTACAAAGAAAATTTATCTGGCATTGTTTGGTGTGTGTTGCCAGGGCTTGAACTTCAGTAGTTCACTTATACAAAACAGCTCATAATGTTTATTATCAGGATTTGATAAATATTTTGGATAAGTCTTTACCATTGACAGGATGATTTCTCTTTTCTAGGGTTGAGTCTTTTTGTACGAACGGAGACACAAATTGTATAAAATTGTATTTCAGTATCTCAGTAGCTGATCTTAAATATTTGTTTCTCAGCATAGGTATCAATTATGGATGGGGCAGTACAAAAGAAATGGCTGTTTGAAGGACAAATTACGTAAAACCTCAACATGTACTTCATAAAATCAAAAATATTTAATGGATGGTTCCAGCTATTTACACACCTACCAACATAAAGTGCATTGTGTCTTTCCCATGGAAGGCATTCCCACACACACACACCCGCATGCTTTTCGAGTTTTAAAATTTATCCTAACTAAAATGCCACCTTGGGATTAAGGAAATCATTGAAAACTTGTCAAGGAAATGATGAAAGCAAATTTATTTGATAAAGTTGCAATAATTTTCATCTTTTGTCAAATTCTCATTCAGTCTACGAAAATAGTACCAAAGAAAAACGCAGTAACGATGAAACACTATTTGTACACCAATAGATGTAGTCAGAATGATTTTCAGAAGGATCACAGAAGAACGATAGTCAGAAGAAACTCGATTTATTAGCTTTAGAAATAAACGAAGGAAATGACATTCATTTTTTGCCTTTTTTTTTCCTATCGGTCAATACAAAGTAAGAGCTTAAAAGGGAGAGGTTATAGCCGAGTTCCTTTTTGGCGTCCATGGATTAAGGGAAAAATATGGTGTTTAAAAAGTCAGCAGGTTACAAAATCAGGTATTCAGCTGTCAGTATTTACGTCCGCTTTTAAATCAAATTTCAGTTTTGTTATAGATATTCCATATTTGTCTTGCTCGTTGGCACTTAGCGAGAGCTACTACTAGTTACTAAAACTATTTTTAAATGGTCCATGCAAGAAGAATAAGTTAAACATTATTTATTAAAGGGTAAGATTAAGACCAAGAATATTGTAAAACATTCTAACAGAGGCTTTGCCAGGTATATAAATAAAAGCTTGGCGTACTGTCTAGTTATTGTAAACCATACAAGAAATGGTAACTGAAACTCTGGCCAAGTTTACCAATTGTTTTGTACTGATAGAAAGGCATTTAATGTCTACTTTGCAGCAACTTACACTTTATCTCGACCGTAACAGTAACGGTCTTGAATTCTCTCACGCCATTGGTTGCAGTACAAATGTAATCACCCGCATCCCCTCTGCTGCTCTTAGCTATGGTCGCATTTCCGGGACCATTGACCGCAATATTTCTTCCATCTTTGGTCCAAGTTACCATCGGTGAAGGTTGACCAGTCGCCACACAAACCAGTGGTACAGATTCCCCTTCAATCGCACTACGAACAACACTTGATGGAGATGTGATACTGACCGGCACTGAAAAAGGTTGAAAAAGTTGTTGGTCTAATGGGTGCATTGTACATGCATTTTATAACCTTTAGTATATCCAGCAGTATTAAGTAACAGTTTTTAGAGTTTTTAATTCAAGTTTACGTCAAACACTTGAAATACCTGTTAACATTTTGTTTCTTATCTGTAATTAATGTAAGGCAAGAAATTTTATCTACGAAAGGCAGAACCCAGTTTTCTAAATATTGTTCACACAGATCTAGCACGTCAACACCACTGCTGCACCACACCTAGCCCCGATTCAGTAAAAAGTAGTTAAGCGGCGCTTCAGCATGCAGTTCATCAAACTTCCAATCTTTTCTAAAATCGAACCTCAGTGGTGATCACTAAGCAGCCAAAAAAACGGGTTGCTGCGGGAAAACAAGAAAACTGTTTGACAGATTTGATTTTGACTTTTTGTACCATCTCAAATTTGCAGAACATTCAATACGAAATGGTCTCGTATAAGCAAAAACATATTTATATGTAATGAGAATTCAGTTTCTGCTTAGTGCAAAAAAAACTGTAAAATATCTTGGAACTGTGTTACAGATCTTTGTTTTCAAAAATGTACATACATCAGTACAATGTATGGCTGTGCACAACGTGGCAAAATAATTGGTG
>JAOBRG010372581.1:1360-11703 GCA_027574985.1 Umimayanthus nakama
CCCCCCCCCCCCCCCCCCCACAATCAGACTCTCCTAAAATGAGTTTTATTCTACGGCAAAATAATCAAAATCACGTAACGTATAATTGGTCTCCATACCAACAGCAATATAAAAAAATTTTTGGATTTTCAGACTTTTGAGTTTTACTTCATACTCTAATTGAACACTAAAATGATGAGAAAGCGGTTAGAATCCACAAAAATGTAATGTCCACTGTGAAATTGTCAGTAAACCTTTTTTGACACGTTTCGTAGTCAACACACTAGTTTTGTGTCTTATTATGATGACATCGTCAAACGTAACGAATAAAAAGATGAGTTAACGAACGAAGAACGGTTGTACTAACGCTTTTGACAACGGGCACTTTTAGTAGCAAAAACATCGAATGGGGGTCAATTTGACCCCCTTTCTGGTATGCCTTCTAGCCATCTAGGGATAAATTGAGTTTAATAACAACAACAACAACGATGATATTTGAATGTTTATCGGCTGTGGTACATTGAGAAACGATCACACGCACATAACCACAGTCAAGCAATTAAAAAGTAACATTTGACTTTTTATGGAAACCAGTTTCTGCGTGACATTTCTGTTCAGCCCTTTTTCCTGAATTTTTCTTGTTAGTTTTAGTTTTCCGTAGTTTTATCTATGAAACTGTTGCTTTTACTATCGACAGTTCTTTTCAACATTAACAGTTGTCCAACAATTGTAGTCATGCAACGTAGTGATTGATTTTTTAAGAACTAGTTCGGATAATGAACTTGTATATTTGCCGCACGAGTACGGTCAACTAAGTTCTTAAAGTCATTGGAGATCCGTGAGTTCTGGCAAAACTTTTGGAGCCGGCTAAGTTTCAAAATTGAAACCTATAATTTAAAGTTAAACAAAAAAATTACTCTTTCCATCTTCTTCTGTACCCCTAGGGTAGCAATATGAATCTTAACATTGCCCAGGGATTATCACTTAAAGAGATTAAGAACCCAGTACAAGTTAAACAACAGATGACTGTAAAGCATTCCCGGCCAACTTCTCTAAAGGATCGAAAGAAAGAAATTTCGCAGAAAAATGGGCTGTTACGGAAAACGAAGTAGCTGTATTTTAAAACACAAAAGGTTTGTTTTTAGTTCAAATAAACATTTTACCTTGATTTAACCAGAAAACACATACATTCTTTTTTTTCCTTATAAAATAATTTTATAAGAACCTTTTTCTTAAGAACTTGAGGCTGAAAAGTACCATAAAACTGTGAAAGAGCAGGCTATTAGCATACTTTAGGCTGAGCATGAGGAAAAGCGAAGAACTTTAATTTCGGATACTGTACATGGTCATGGGGAATAACTGTTTTGTCGACTAGTGCTCGTCAATACAACATCGTCTATTCGGCTGATTTGTTTTTTGCCCGTCATGATAGTGGCTAACTACAAGCGTATTTTTATGATTCCGGTTTTTCGTGCGAATGAAAAAAAATCAAATGCATACCCAAAGCTAAAAACTTTGTTTAAGAACGTTTTAACAACATATGAAGCTGAAGTCAACAAAATCTTTCTAAAACACTCAGCTTCAGCCCAAAAGTGAGACGTTTTATAAAAAAAGGGGTATAATTCAGTATTTACATTTATCAGATGCCTGAAGACCTGTAAAGCAGAGGAAAAAATGCTGCCTCTTGTTACAGAGATATTTTCTTTGCTGATGTATTCTTGCTGAGTTTTTGCTGTATTTATAAGTTAAGCCAATGACGATTGCCGTTTATATTGACAAAATTGTAGTCTTTTAATCTTCCTTTTATTTTACTACAATGGCTTTACTAATCAGAATCATAAATCATAAATACCATAATCATATTCTGGGCTATCTATTTCTGAATTCTCTCATTGTTAAAATGAAATAGTTTGTGCTTCAAGCGCTATGTACGCAAAAGTTGAAAAAATGTTGTTCTTAGTGATCATTTACGCTGATAAGCAAATTAATTAATTAATCAATTCCACTACAGATAACCTTTCCCCAAAGAGGTCAGGTTTGAACAAGCGATTTCCAATAGGAAACATATGGTTTTAAAGTGAACCACACACCCTGGTCAAAAGTTGTAAGTGGTGGACCTTCCGCGTATTAAACTGTACGATCTTGGAGCACTCTCAGTTTTATAAGCACCTCTGAGAGACAGTCTACACGACAAAAATCTGGTTCACATAAAGATTTCCTGAAATTGACACTTCTGTGCTATTTTTTGTGTAACCCGAGACATAAACAAAGGATGACATCTTTCGAGACTTGCTTTTTTCACGCCGTGATACAATCAGTCCACGCATGATCAAGCAGATATCTGACAGAAAGGGAAAGATAGAGATGTAAGTTGTAACTCCAGCCTGTGTCCAAAACTTCCTTTGGGACGAGAAACTGGAATATTGTAAAGTGAATAGCGGAAACAAGCTTATTACACCACAGACTTGTGCAAGGGGCAAGCCATGGGGCCGAAGCTTTTTTTCGTATTCTCGGGAATATTGACCTTCATGTCGCCACCGAACGTGGCTATGGCAAAGGGTGAGTAGCCATTTCAGTACTAGTTTATATTTTTGTTATCTTTTCAAAGGAGTCTTTCTGTTTACAGCTAAATAGCCTGCACTTAACGACGTTGCAACCAAGGAGTTTTATCCTCGCTAGCCCCGTTTCACCACCTAAATTGTTCCCTTAGGCTTACGGCTTGTCTAAATATTCTGCCAAACTCGTCAACAGCGTGGTAAAGTATTCATCCCGCGCGCAAATAATTACGATTCTGAAAGAAGATCCTCCCTGACAGGCGAAGACAGTTCCAAATTGTGTTAGAAAGTATTCGAAAAATCGAAATACCGGTTATTCTCTTGGGTTAAATGTCCATTCAATAGTTTTTCTTTCAACTTATGAAGAAAATAGCAACTACTGCCAGCAAAGAATTTTTTAGCTTTTACGAGCTGATCTGCACGTTGCCGAATTTAATCATCTCCCCACATCGTTCTCGTCAATTTCTGTCAAGTTTCCAAGTGGTACAATAGCACGAAAGTTTTAAGAGAAAACAGTCCGTAGCTTTTTAACAATTTTGCCTTAAGAGTGTTATCCATCAGAAGAGCTTTTCAGTGTTGACTTAACACGGCCGAACCATTAGAAACACACAAGTTTTACAACAACTCTGGACACATTTGAATACTTTATTCTATATCCTTTGGTGTAATCTCTAGGTTTACACGCAGCTTAACCTATAAAGGGACGCTTGCTGTGTATTGGTTTGAATCATTCTGTTTCATAAAATAAATCAAATTTTATAGATGCTTTATAATTATAAGGTGTTATAGGTCAGTCATAAGTCGGAACAGTTTAGTATAAATTCTACAAAGCCATCCTGGTTTGTGTATAAATGTTACATACTTTGCATGCGTTAAACTGGAGTATTGAAACAGTTGCCTTATTGTATGTTATGTAACAACTGTTGTTAGGGACAAAACAAAATACCAAGGGCGATATGATTCTAAATGTTAAGTCAGTCGGACGGAGGAACTCTTCATCACTCCCAAAGAAAGTGCATCAAAACCCAAAAGTGATAGACTGCCAGCACTCATTCCATTTTCGAGCCTCCAGCGAGGTCAAACTGTCTGATGGCGGATTGCTCTGTCCTTAACTAGTATGATTTAACATTTGTCATTTGTATGGAGTAAACTAAAACTGTAGAAACTTAACATTTTTAAAATATAAACTGCTTTATCTTTTATCTTCGGAAACCGCGCCATGTTTTAACGACCAGGTACTACAAGTTTTGCTAGCAATCAAAACGGCTAAACGAGTTACTCGCAGATATTGTAGGTAGCGCTTGAAAAGCGGCGGACTGTGTTTCTAGTCACATGCCGCCCTGATCGATTTTCGTGACCGACGGAGATGTACATTAAATTAACTTCTCGGCTTTCGTTAATTGAAAGCTTTTTTATTGATAAGCAGTTGATTTTAGTCCTATTCGGGTATTTAATATTGATGATGAGATAACATTTTGTTACTGGGGGCATTGAAAGTGTATGCTGGTATTTTAACTAGTGAGTCACGAACCTGATATTAGCCTTCGGAGAAATATATAGAAAGAAGAAACTGATCAATAGATTTAGTTGCCTGTAAATTGGCAAACTCAATTTTTATGTAAAATACGAGAAATATAGGTTTTATCCAGGAAATAGAGTAATGATAATAGGACTATATATTTTTTTATCACTAGATCGGTTACAGACAGATACGGACGACACATATCTATGCAGGTTGTGATCTACTTGTCAAACGTTTTAGTCAAAAAGAGCAAAAAAAACAACAACACTGCGTTTGATTTAAACTGTAAACTCACCGATTACATTAATACAATTACAAGCCTGTGGTCGGACACCTGATTAAACCAATCAGAAACTGACTTTTTGCGACTCATTTTTGCTAAGAAAACAGTTACCGTGACAACATTAAGTCACTTCCCAAAACTGTGGCAGAAAACAAAGTCAGTATTCAGTTTTTTCCGTACCGAGTACACTTGTTGTCTCAATGCCTGCATTTTTTAAAACTAAGGTTGCTTTCAATATACCCGGTCTGACCGGTCCAATCAGTCAGCTCTTTAAAAACAGAACGTGACCGAGTTCCCAGAACTGGTTCTTGCCAGAATGACACCTGCTCATGGATCAGAGTCCGCTCATTTCTTTTCTCCCTCTTCAGTCGGCCAAAGGGCGGGTATTCGGAGATTTGAGGCAGGAAAAAATGTATCCGCAAGCTAGACTTCCCGGATCTGGGAGAATGTCGAGAACCGAGCGTCGAGAGATGAGAAAGCGCGTGAAAACTGGGGCGAGGACCAACGCACTTTGACTTCCCTTTCAAACTTGCCAGTACCGGGTTTTTCGGCCGGTTCGGTGAAAAAGAGCAAATGGAAAACGACTTTCGTAGCTTGTTTCTACAAATTAGTTTACGACGAATAAGTACTGCTTTTTATTGAAGGTTAAATGTTAGATACCGGAATACTTGATTTTTCCTCTTAAAATAAAATAAAATAATAGCAAAAACTTAAAACTGCTGAAAAGTAGTTGAAAAAAGACAAGCTGCACTCAATTGTCTTCTTTCAATACAGCCCAGCTCAGTAAAAATGCTTTGGATTTTTCAAGTTTCAAGCTTTATGATTTGTCACAAGCTAAGTCCATAATATATTTACAAGTGTCAGTCTCCTTCAATCAATAACAGAAACACAGTAGACAAACAAATGGTCACCATAAAAATCGAGGCATTCTTAAGGACAATACACAACACCTACACACCCTTCGCAAAATCGGTCGGTTCTCTCCCTTCCGTGTCATAAGAATATTCAAACATGTTTCGACCACATGTGCGATGAAGAGATGTGGCTAAAACGTCTACTAATAGCAACAAATTTGAACTTTCAACAGCTACAGCTTCTCTAGTTGTTTAATCTTGCTGTCCGTCTACGAAATTCGCGTTGTCTTTCTCAGTTTGTTTTGACTTGGTTAAGATATCGAGGTATGCATTTGGAATTGGCCTACCTTCGCCAAGATGGATGAAGATATAAAGCTATACTTGAAACAATCGTTTTGGAAAACTTGATAATTTGAACCGCGGATGCAATTAGCTAAGACTATCATACAAGCTGAAGGTGTGATGATTCGTTAAAACTAGACTTGAATAGTTCCTTGAGGGTGCAAGGCGGAGATTTGCTGGTGTCGACCAATTAAGGGATCTCTTAGAAAGTAAAACCAACCATCCTTAAACAAACTGAAGTCTCCGCCCTCCAATTGACTCTGTAACCTTAAGGACATACTAAAGTCTGGTTTTAACGAAGCTACCACCATCAAATTGCGAATCTGCGGATCTAAACCAGCAGATGATCAAGTAAACGGAAATGTTTGTTTCATATATAAATATTTACTCAAAGCGTTACTTTATAGTTATGTACATTTTGGCCTCATCTACATTTAAAACCGTAGCGGATACTTTACTAGGCTTTCTGTTGACGCCTGGAACTGCTTATCCGGCACATTTTTTTGTCTTTAAGGAACGGAACACGCAACACTTTCCAATGTGGTGTATCACTTATCGTATAGTATTTTTGCCGCAAAAAGTATGAGTTTGATTACGAGTAAGACTTTTTCAGTACGGCCGAATTTTTGACAGGAGTTCGGAAGCTCGTTGTCGGATCAAATGTCTTAATCCATCCTGTTTAGTATCAAGAATATTGAAAATCTCGTAGTTAACAGCACGAGTTCAACTGCTAAGAAGTCTACTCGCTGTCAAGCATGAAGGTTTTAGTAAGGTGTGCCTTGCTGCCATCTTGTTTTAAAAATAGTAAGCTTATATTTCTTTGTACAATGATACAAGATAGGAGTCAGTGAAATTGACCCCTGTGGTTAACAACTACAGGAGTTTCCTTTCTCCGTCCTTTCAGACATCTAATTTAATTTGAACAGCTCTCAAAATGTGTTAATCATCTTTGTACATAATCCCTTTTGCCAGTATTTGTGATATGATGCAAGTTTCCCCATTGTCTACAGAATGCAATGATCTCGGACGGGCAACTACACGCTTTCTACTGTTTCTTTTTCTCGGTGTTTGCTGTATTTTATGGGAGTTGAGCATTACAGACCCTATCCATAAATGGCGGCGATTTGAATAATCTTTTGTCTACATTGAAATTAGCGCAACTAGCCTCGTTCTTGAATATGTTACCCGAAATGAGGCTGGTAGGGCTAATTTGAATGTAGAGAAAAGAATATTTGAATTGCCGCCATTTATGTATAGGGTCTATATTGTTTTAAATTGTTCTTATTTTTGTTTTAAAAATATATTATTTTTTAAAGAATACTTCTGAAACTGTTTTTTTTTAACTAGCTCGTACATTTGGTAAAATCCGAGGTTATTTCTTTTCTGAAAAAGGCTCAGTACAACACAAGTTATCGGTATCACTCCTATGATATTATTCCATATGTGCTGGACACGGGCCTCTGATTATTACAAAGTACTAAAAGATGAAGTGTTTTGGCTACTGGGTGCTGCTCTTCGTCTGTGAAAGAACAGATGAAATCGCCGCGAACTATGTACGTTTTGTCTGTCGAGGAATCACCTAGGTCTATGGTACATGATATGGTGACCATTAATGAAAAATAGAGGGACCTATTCAGCTTCAAGGCTGCTATCTAGAGGGGTTCTGTGCAATTACTTCTAGTAACAATAACAAAAATATGGGTGTGGAATTATTTACAAGAATTACGAGAATTAAAAGATTAGAATATTATATGAATACCGTAGCTCTCGAAAAACTAAATGTTCACTTTTCTTTGCTGAGTTTTACGTTTTGGAATGTGAATATCGTCTTTTTGTCTTGTATTGTAAAAATGATAATTTGAGTTTCGTGTAAAAGAGTCTCTGAGACAAGCGTCGGGCACTATATTGTTTAAGCATTGTTTTATTTCTTTTTCTGATGGTTTAAAGTTTTTAAAGCACGTAAGGAAAGATCAAAGTTGTAAAGTTCTTAATCAACTTGTGGTCTTTAGTGAAAAAAAAAACCCGAATGGACAATTTGTTTTCAATACAGGCGATTTATTACCACTAAGTTAATCGAAAAACCAGATGTAAACATGATTCTGACATCACGCGATTTTAAAAATGTCATTTTAGTCCCAGCAGTGCCATGTTTGGCATTTGTGGTAAAATTGCCCAAGATTCAAAAAAGAGGTGAAACAATCATTTTTCAAATTTGAGAGCTTGAAAACATCGTTTCCTAGTACTGTCTCGAACTGCTTGATAGGTTTTTCCGAAAAAACAAATGCCAAACAACGGGTGTGATATTGATCCACGTTTCCGTGCCCTGGCTGTGAGTCTCAAACAAGCAGTTGAACCAGCTAAGTGTTTACATGCCCCCTCATCGAGTAATTATTTTCACGCAAGTTAGCTATAAAACGATTAAATTTTTAATTGTTTGGAGAAGGATTTTGAGATTTTCCCAATTCCTCCTCCACAGCTGTTACCTATTAGTCAATCCGTTTTAACAATAATACATAGAATATTTTTTCGAGCTTGTAAAAAAATATGTAACTTGCGTTTTAGTTTATCTTTCTACATTATGGTTTTAATGTGGTAGCTACATAAAAACCTCCTGTCGTGAACAGTACACGAGACATATAAAAGATGAAACACACTCATTGATAGATTCGACAAGTTTAGCAACGTTTCGCTCAAGTTCTCTAAGTTTTATACAAGGTCGACCTCCTCGCTTGCTCACACACTAATTTTCGTAGTTACATTATAAAAATTAAACTTTCTCAGCATGTACTTACTTCCCTTAAAGCGACATCACTAACCGCTGTCAATCTGGGCTTTACGTTCTTTTCCGCTATTATAATCTGTTATTCTTTATAAATCAAATGTTAGCTTATCAAATTACTTAGCCTTTAAAATATATGCTGTAAACCACAATTTCTAACACTCCGACATTGTCAAAAACAAGCATTTTTATCAAAATGACGTCAATATATTTGCTCTTGTTACAATGGAAGCGGCCTAATTAGCACGAGATCGTTGCTAATTGAAAGGGTATATAGGCTGTTTAGAAATATTGAAATCGTTTTGGGGAGGGGGTTGAACCCTCCCTCACCCAGCCCATCCGTATGAGTTTTCTCTAACGGCTTTACCGTTTAACGGTTAGTCGCCAATTCTGCCTACTTCAGCAAGAGACATCGTTAATTTTTTTTAGCATTACTTAACCAGGCAGGTCCAGTTCAGCAAAAGCTGGTTTAAATGGAGGCCTGAACAATACAAAACAATTTACAATAAAACGCATTACACTGCACTACACCACTTCATTTTATTAAAATTTGTGGTTTCACTTTTCTGCGTTGTATTATTGTTCATATTGGTGTTATTGTCAATATTATTACTTTTATTTGAAGGACTTTCTTCGATTTATTAAAAAAAAAAAAAAAGAAACATTATTGTGCCTAAGTTTTGAAAAAAAGCCTGTCTCGATCAAAAAAAAGCCCGTGGGCTTCTTTTCAAGTCAGTAAGTAATAACGTGGAATAATTTGACTTTTAAGCATGTTTCTTGGTTGAAAATTTTGAGTAGAAGACTTTTTCATCATATTAATCTTCAGGTTCAAGTAATCTTTAAAAGAGGCCGGCCTATCCAAAGTAAACATTGAATTCAACAATGCTTTATACTCGTTCCACCAAATTGCTGTTGACATCTTCATTAGATTTACTGCCCCTTCCTGTCATTACACTTCAATAAAACAGTATTTCTACATCTTGGCAGTTTTTGCAGACGATTGTCTTGGGTGTAAATACATGTTTATGGGCGACGGTAGATGTCCTGGAGGCTTCTCTTAGTCCTAGAACACGTACAGCGTCTTGTGTTTACTAGCATTATTAAAACCATGCGGATACAGCTAATTTGTGTCATTTATAAATGCATTTCATTTTAAATTGCTGAAAGGATTGATTGAATGAATTCTAACACGATCAGGCAAAGCTCAAGGCATTTTTTGATTCATATTTTTTGTCGTTCACGGCAAATACTTTTAATGCTGTTTCTTAATCAAACAAAGTAGACAAACAAAACACCCGACCAAGCAAAGTCTCGAACAAACAAACTTTCGATTTCACTCAAGCTTACTCAAACATAACGCCTAAACTGTGATGTCTGCTGTAAGAACATAGCGTCAAAACGCAAGCATTACAAATTAACAGACGTCGTTAAATACTGCACCCAAGTTAAATGCTTACAGCTGTAGTAGCTCACGACAATAAACATCGTGTTGCAATTTACCGACAACCTTCTTTAATGCTTTCGCGAGCTTTCTTATCCTGAGGGTGCTTATGGTTTGACATCAAATGCTTCGGATAACTAGCTCTTCAAAGAATGCACGTTCGATAGAAAGTTAGTCTTGCGTCCGTCGAGATTTTTGTTTTTGTTTTAACCAATATTTTGACAGGCATGCGAAATGCAGCTGTTGCTGTTTCAAATGGAGGTCTGTATAATTTAAACGACGAAAGGACATATGTTTACTGAAATTAACACAATGAAACACTGATGCAAATGCAGAAAGCAACAAAAAATAACTAAATTAACAAAGGTTCTACTTACCCAAAACAGATCTCAGCAGTTTTTATAAATTTTGTGTTCCACAAAGAGCTTAAAAAGCTTTTTAATTCTATTGTTATGGTCAGCATTATTATTATTATTGTTGTTGCTTATTATTATTATTGTTGCTTGTTATTATTATTATTGTTATTATTATTATTATTGTTATTGTCATTGTCATTGTCATTGTCATTGTCATTGTCATTGTCATTGT
>JAOBRG010372625.1:0-11698 GCA_027574985.1 Umimayanthus nakama
GTAATTTTATTACCTTCAAGTATTTGTAGTTATTATTATTGTTGTCATTGTTCTATAGAGTGTACATGTACATGATAAAGCGTTAGTAAATAGCATCTGTAAACAGCATCTGTAATTTAGCTTTTAGCTGCAATGAGCTTAAATAAACGGTCACTATTAACTTAACAAAGCTCAAACTATTTTCATATACGAAAGAGTTTTTAATTTTTACAAGAACTTGACATATTTGGCCAATGTGAATCATCTTCTTAATAATTCTAACTCAGTTTCAGATATGTATTTCATTAAGGTTTAATTCTACGAACGCGCTTTCATCATTAACCAATAAGAGTAACTAGAACTGATATTTGTCAACAATATACCTTTACTAGGGTTTGCGTTCATTAACAATAAGGTTTTGGCTACTTATACTGTCTTTTATCCAATGTGATCTTTCGTTCGTAGTATTAAAGATGACCAATTTATTTAACCCTACTCAGACTGGGGGAGTTCAAAGTGCCCACGCCGATATCAACTTTTTAGAACTTCCTTGATATTTAAGTAATACGGACCAAACCTTGTGACTTTAACTACAATTTATTGGAAAACAAGATTATGGAAAAGTTTTGCGTCAAGAATGACTTTTGTTACCAGGGCAGCCTCATTTTTGACGCCATGTTTTCTCAAACTTTGACTTATTAAATATTTTTCTCCAAAAGTTTACAAAGTTTTGAAAAAACTGGCAAATTCTTAGTCTCAAACCCAAACAATCAATAATTTCTGTAATTTAATTTATTTTCCACATGACCTTTGACGTCGCAGGTTTTGCGCAATACCGTTTTTTGAAATCCAAGATGGCGGCCGTGTACTTTGCACTTTTTTAAAATTTCATGCTTTTTCCGGTCAAACAGAGAAAAACCGTTTTAGTAACAATAATAACGTTAAAGACAAAGAGTTCAGTAAAATATCAATGTTCTCGTTTATGAGCTCTTGTGTGGTTTGGATATTGAACTTTTGTTAGCAATATCAGCTTTGCTTTACTAAATTTCTTTCAAGCTAACGTTTTTGGTAGTATAAACAGAGTTTTCTATTCATTTTATATCGTTTTTTAAGTCAGAGAGCCACCACGCCCCCAATTTGAGGAACACTAAAAAAGCCCAGTTTGAATAGAGTTAAAGCAATTCTGAACCTTTGTGGTATTTTAATAAAGAAAAACGCATGCGTTAACAAAACGAACCGGCAAAACTGCGCCAGCTTAAAAATATTGCAGTTTTGGAGTTCACTTCAACGGCGTATTTGGGAGGGCGTTTTAAACCTTTCCATACCGCCAATTTCAGCTACTTTTGACGCCATTAATCTGAATGACGTGATATTTGGCACATATAACGAACATATTTTTTTTACTTTAGTTTCAAATTCTTGAAACTATGTGACGTTAAATTGGTTTCCAAGGAAACCGAAATCACGTATGTGACATCATTAGTGACCGCCACATTGGGTTTTCAAGTTTTTAGGGTTTTTTCATATTCCAGTTGAACAAACAGAGTTTAGCTATTGGAAAACTACAAATTGTAATTGTAAGATCGTTTGCAAAATTGTCGGTATTCAGCGAAACCAGACACTTCTTTAGCAAAATGTTGAACACGATTTGTGTGTCTCATTATAATAACTTAATATTAATCGTTCTTGGACCCATAATCAACAGGGATCCTCTTGTGACAGATTGATTTGGTTTTGAAACTCTGCTAATATAATCTCATGACGATTTTTCTTGATGGCTACATTTTGGACGCGAATTAACCCGATTTCGTTCTCTTAACCGCTGCCCTACGCTATTATGGCGGAATTTCCATATATGTAAAAAAGTAGACTGCACCCCGCAAAGCATTCTGGGCGTTTATTTGTGATTTAGTGCCCGTGTCAAAATCTATATTTTTCTCTACGGGAAAAATGTGGCTTCTTATCAAAATATTTTTGCAACTTTTATGATCTATCAATGCAATTTGGCTGTATCACCAAGAACTTCTGAGTGCAATCCCAGCACGATTCGTAGGGTCAAGATTTATCTACGATGAACTAGAAAAACAAAACGACTTTCTGCGAACAAGAACATAACTTTACGCTAGGCATTTTTTCCAGGACAATTCGCTTTAACTTCAACTAGTTCGCGTTTGAGATAATACGTTACGGGAGGGTAATTAATATTCATGATGTTTGCTACCCTTAAGGCTTAACTGTAAAAAAGCACCAGTTGAGTAGCCCGGCCGTTCCCAAACCAGCCCCCACCCCCCTCCCCCTCCGCGCTTTGGTTGCAACGCAATGATGTACGTATAAGCTTAAGGCAAAGCAGTATAATTTCAGACCAAAGTGCGGTTCAATGCGCTTTGCATTAGTGTATAGCGAATACTTTGTTTACCTAAACTAAAACATGATACAATAATGTTAACAACTTCGGGATTGTTTATTTTTAGTAATTTTTCAACGTTGCTTTATGTATAGTTACGTGTAAGACTATTTTAAAGTTACTTACCCGTTTCACAAACGAAGTTCGGCTTCCAATTATGTTTGCACGGCAAATCATTCCAGTTGCTGTGACGTTTTCTCGTATGAACACAATGTTCTTTTTCTCTCACGTTATTTGGTTCCCCAGGAGCCCATTTAGTGTACACAGGCCTGCTACCATCTAACCAATAAAACCGGTTATACGGGCCCCTTGTTAAACCAATCCAGAACCAAGCAGAGCGTGTGTTCCTCTTTGCAAGGTTGTGAAGAAAAGCATTTTCCTGCTCTGTTGTGATCTTGACAAAACTTGCGCCCATGTTCTGACACACTTTCAGTGCGCCCACCCATGATGTAGCAACGTGACAAAACTTGTAGGAAGAATTCCCAAAGTTCATCCAACTGTCACACAAGTCTGTGTTACAAGCGAACTAATTGTTATTCGCGGTATAACCACTGACTTATTTGTTTTTAAAGTTGCACGGTGAGATCACAGTTTAACATATCAACAACAACAAAATTATAAGAACAAGATTGATTAATGATGATAGTAATAATATTTTTAATTTCTATAGCGCTTTCGTAATGATAACAGCGTTTTTAGAACAAATGTGCAATGCCGCCAATTAAAAGGTTAAACATTTAAGAACCCCGAATATTAGGAGTATTTTAATAGCTAAGTTATTGAAAACAAATAAAAGCTAAGGGAGTATTTCGTTCTTCGTAGGACTTCGAGTTGTTAACTTGAACGAGTTCAGTTAGAGGAGATGCATCGGATTGGCGCGGTAGGTTTTGAGGTTGCAACCGAAGCGTAAAGTAATTTCTGACTCAAGGATCGGTTAATTCTGAAAGAATAGAAACTAGGGAAAGGGAGTTGTATCAACATTTTTTTTTCTTTGTTTAGATTACATTTCTGTGTGTTTGTTTGCGATTGCTTCATGATTTTTAAAACAAATGATAAACTTTAAATGCTGTTTTGTGTGACATGTCAAACTCCAAAAGTAGACAATCTTTGATGATCACCGAAAAACAGTAGTTATCAATGAACATTGACCATGTATGTTATGTTAAGAATTCTTATTATAGGCAATAGTTTTTTTACTGTTCCGAGCTGCATCTTGCCATCCTTTAACAAGTAGTGCGTAATTGTAACCAGGAGTTCGCCAGACCATTACAATACCTTCTGTGTTCCTTGCCACTTTAAACACGGCATGGAACCCCTTGTAGCTAACACTACCGTCTGAGCGGAAGCGGACAAACACGGATGGTCCATTGGATAAAACACGAAATGGCGTTTCCTTAGTACCACACAGTTTCGTAAGTAAGGGACTTGTTGGCGAGTTTCCGTTGCGAATCTCCACATAATCGTAAGAACAACCCTCAGTTTTAAAGTAGTCAAACTGGAACGCAACAAATCTATAGCCAGGTGGAGCAGTTATTTTCCACGAACAGTCAGAGTTAGAATCATAATTCTGTGGGTAGTTAGGACTAGATATAACACCCGTTGTCCCGGTCAGTTGTCTTGTGCCGCTACAACCACTAGCTTCTGAAACGGAATAAGAATTTTTTTTTGGGTCAAACAGAAGTACCTTAAGGGGTAAGAGTGGGGACGGACCATAACCCTGTGTGAAGTAGGAGTTTTGACAAAAGATCTGTAAATCCACTGAACAGTTTAACGCCTGTCCTTTTTTGAAATATCTAATGAGGTTTGACCAAGTGTCTGAAGGGAGTGTTAGAAATCGTGTTCCTCCCTAGGAAGGGGTAGTTTTACAGTTGGCGCTCGGACTAGGAGTACCTGATGTTGACCAAGGAAGAGCTACTTCTAAACAATTAGCCAGGACAAAACTTACCCTCTGTGTATGTTAAAAAAAGCAAGTCTAAAAGCCGCCACTATATACCTTATTCGGTGGGATTCTACAATTGTTGGTTCGCAAATGACGTCATAGCCGCCACGAGTTCTCAAAAGTTGAAATCGGTGCGGGCACTTTGAATCCCCTCCTAGTCTGAATAGGGTAATATCCTTCGATAGCATGTCGATAGACTAGACCAATTAGATCCCTTTCTATGGACTTTGTCAATGGCGAAAGAAGGTCGCCCAAAGTTCAACCCTCGATCAGGCCGGGGAGTGAACCTGGTACCTCCTGGTTGGCAGACCGGCGTCTAACCACCTGAGCTAGCTTCGCGCTTGTTAACAAGCTGCTAGAAAGCTCCACGTGCAGCCCCTGAACTGCACTGTATACTTACGTTTGACAACTGACGTCATTTGCAATATTAGGAGCCATCTCAAAATCAACCGTTTGGGCATTCTCGAAGCTAAGGAAACCTGTAGATAGAGAGCGTAGTAAATACAACGTACGTACTGTATGTGAATAATAACAACATTCAAACATTGTTCCTTTTGCACTAGAATATCTTTTGTGTGTTGCGCAAAGTAGAGGACAAAAAACAAAGAAACTGGCCAGGTCCTATTACAAGTTTTATTTATTAACTTTGTACAGACATACGCTAAATGCTTACCCAACCAGCAAGCTTGATTAAGGCTTTTGTTTTCAGATTAACACTTTTGCTGTAACATGTAGATTTGAATCGCCATGCAGTCGCAGTTGGAGTATAGTATTTTTTTTTGGTGTGCCAGAACAGGAAAGACTAATGATAAAAACTTCTCAAAATCAACCATTTCGGTTCCTGTCCTCCGGGGAAGTACTGCCATATAACAAGGGCGGGGATGCTCGTAGGACAATTTCCGTTGAACCAATAAAATGGTACCAACTTGGGTGTTTCTTAAGCTGAGTCTACCCTTTCAACGGTACCAATCTTAAGTTACATCATTTCCTCATTTGTTTTTCTACTAATTTATTTGTTTATTGATTGATTGATTTCTTTAAACCTAGAAGGCATAAGGTCATAAAACGAAGGCATAAGGGGAGGGGTGTGTGGTCAATCGGACCCCTTTCTTTCACTCTTGACGCTTTTCGTCCGACTGATTTGATATTTGGTATATATAGAGATTTTCATGTACTTCCAATTCAACGAATCGCGTGGTGTTTAATTAGTTTCTACGGCAACCACAACAAAATAAATGACGCCACTTCGGCCGCCATCTTTGGTTTTCAATTTTTTAGGCTTTTGAATTAAACACTGAATTTAAGGAGAAAACAACATTTAGCGATTGGAATACTCAAAATTCCAAGATGTTATGCAAAGATGCCAGTATTTAGGAGAAAAGTTGCTTTTTTGCAGTCAACGCACAGGTTGCGCGACTTATTATGATGACGTCATCAATCGTAAAGTCACCTAGTCAAAGACAAGAGACGTGCTAACGAACAAAGTACAGTTGTGGCAAAGTTTTATGAAATTGGTCAAGGAGCAAAAATTTTAAGCCAAAATACTTAGGGGGGAGGGGGGTCAGATTGACCCTCACTAAAGTCTTCCAGGCCCGGGTTAGTCATTGATTTGTTTATTCATTTGTTCATTTGTTCGTTTGTTAAATAAATTAACTAATTTATTCATTTGTTTAGTTTTTTAACTTTTCTTTCCTTTTTTCTTTCTTTAATTATTTATTTATTTATTTATTTATTTGCTCCATCTTTTCGTCGGAGCTTTTCAAGCACTTTGAGTCATTGATTTAGCGAAGTACTCCGCTCTGAACCTAAAAGTTTCGACAAATCTGTACTTGGCTTTGCTATTTAGCTTCCGCTTTTATCTAATCATTAATGGCTGCTGTCTATCGTATCTGTTTATTCAAACTTGATTGCTTTCTCCTTGCACCGAACACGCTAAATTGAAAGTTGTTGTTTTTGCCGTTAATGCTGTTTCATTGCGTCAGAAATCATTCAACACAAAAGGTTTCGTGAACATTTGGTAGAGCAGATAAATCATTAGGTTATTTGATTGAGAGGCGCGTATCAGTGCAGCGCCAAGAGAACCAAGCAATATCTTGATATAAAATCCCTCACAGCGTTTATATTGTGCGGCTTATAAGGCTTCAGCTGATGCAAGGAAGCGTGACAGTGTGTTCAAATCGCTCACAAATAATCTAGGAACCAGTCGCTACACAAAGTATGTATACGCTTTGCATCTTTTATATCATAAAGGGAAACCTTCGGAAATTGTGTAATATATAATGTCATATAGCAGTTTATACATTTGTTAACTGATCGTGCGATTAACAAGTCGACCAAAGGTTTCGTTTTATGAGCTGAAATACTTAATAGTTGAAAAGCAGTTCCTACCTTCTTGTTGCCTACAACGTTTCTCGGGAGCGCAGACTCGGCTGTGGAACGCAACGCTGGCTGTACAAGGCTGTACTTCAAACCTGTGTACGAGTAGCGTCGGAAGGCAGGACTAACGTGTTGTGCCACGAGAAGGGAGTGCAATATCTTTATAACGAAGAACGATCAACAAACGTGTTTCGTCTGCGGGGGTGGGGTGGGGAAGTCAGCGCTAGGTACGGTTTTTCAGTATGTTTGTTGGTACCGTACCGTAAAGCTCTCTTGTACATAACACCATAGTTTGTCTGAAATATTTCACATTTGCTTGACCGTATCTCTGGAAAAATAAAAATACCGGATAGTATCAGCGCGCTTGAGAGTTTAGGCATCACAACACCACTTCACTTGAGTGATTTTGTTAAACTTTTTCAAGGGTCAAAGCGTCTTAAAAGGTAAATAAGTATAAATACTACCTGTCAGCACAGGAAGCCCGCATGCCAACGGTCGATAGTTATTATAGGTCAGAATTCGCCCAAAGTTTAGCTACTTTACAGCAATAGATGATGCCAGGAGCTGGTCAGAGCTGTCCTCAGCGGTTATTTGTCATTCTGGAACATCAATTCCTTGCCATATCGGCATCACAAAGCAGTAGGTTGTGCATTTGAGACACGACTCTCCAAAAATCAACACTCGACAGGCAAGTTGATATGCGCAGTTTTATTTTATTCAAAAACTCCAAAAATAGCATGCGGGCTCCCTGTGGTAGAAGCATTAATTTGATTTTGTAGGTTATAATGGATGTTTTTACGGTGGGTAGCTAAGCAAAACTCAAGTCGACTTAACTTTTGCTTTGCTTAGCAAATTTGTATTAATCGCTATTATGTTTTGCAGCTGGAACATGAAACTTCAGTATTGATTTGCATCGGAAACTTCAAACTGTGCTCAGCAAGTTTAAAGTCAAGAAAACCCAGACCTGAGCAGAGCTTACGCACCCAAAACAAAGAAACTCATTAGAGATATAACAATCTGCTTTTGTCCGCTTGTCAAAAGCGCTTGAATGGTGTCAAGCACGCTTGGGTAGTAAGCGCGTCCAGGCGAGCATTCTCATATTATTGCTCTTTGCGATCTTTTACAAGTGAAGGTAAGAACGTCAATGTCAGTTTAAAGCCATTCAGCACGGATTTATTAACCACTTATAGTTAAGCTTCAAAAGTGATTTTTTCGTTATAAGTCCCAGTTCTGGTCATTCCTGAACCCTACATACCAAGCGCAGCTAAAACTTAAGAAACTGCGCTAATTTGTGTCTGCATCGTATAAATTTCATCTCATCACACTCTCTCTCCCAAATCCAACATCATTAAGCAATCATCGAACCAATTCTGCTTCGGTAAGATATGATAAATTGTAGATTCCTTGGTGAAGATATGTGTTCAATTTTGGCAGTTTACCTTCACTGCTGATGTGTTGAAACAAAACAAAGCTGACACAGGAAGTTTTCGTATAGGGCAAATATCGACTGTTTTGGACTTAAGCTTTCAAACAAATCGATTGAAATGTGCTTACCTATACACTGTTAATTCGCGACAGTAGAACATTCACACAACAAGTGCTTGCTATTATTTTTACACTTCATGTCATTTCGATATAACTGATGATCCCTTTTTCAACATCTGTTACATATAAACAGTAAAAAGAACGTGAACAGCATCGGATGGAGTTGTTGGAGTAGTGACGGAGCTGACAGAGAATTCCACGCCCACAGGTTTCAACTTTTAGAATGATTGCATTAGCTTACTGTAGTTTAGACAGGTTCATTTGGGAGAACATTATTTTAATGAAGGTGATACCTGTATAAATAAAGCTTCTTATCTTGAATGAGGCCAAGTGTAAAGAGCTTCGAATTGCCTTTGCGAAGACCGATCCTCAGTTCGACCCAATATTGGTTAACGAAAAACCCTTAGAAACTGTTTCAACCACCAAGTAAATGGGCCTGAGCATTTCAAGCAATATCAAATGGAATCATCATATCGCAGAAATAACCAGAAAAGCAGCGCCCCGGTTCTACTTCATGAGACAGCTTAAAAGAGCAAATATTGCGACAAAAGAACTGCTGACTTTCTATTCTATATGCATTCACCCAACACTTGAATATGCCTGTCCCGTTTTTCATAACAGTTTGCCAAAATATCTTTCAGACGGCCCAGAACAGTTACAAAAGCGGACACTAAGAATTATTTACCCCTTCCAGTCATACTCTGAAGCGTTGAGAGCAAGTGGCCTACCTCGACTTTGCGACCGCAGGGAACAAATAACAAGAAAGTTTAGTTTGTGGAGATCGTGTCAAATCCAAACCACAAGCTGCATAGTTTACTGCCGGACTCGAACAGTTGCCAATACAATCTAAGGCGCCCACAAAAAATTACTCTCCCATTATTAGCAATTGTAAATACTTTTAACCTTTTTGCCTTGTTTATTTTTTTTTTACATTTTTTTGGACTTTTTATCTTAATCATATTGGTATTTAGCATTTTGTAAAGTTTTAACACAATTCAGCCACTCAGCTGTAAAGTTTTTGAAACTCAATAAAGTATCTATCTGGTGACTGTTTTGTATAGGACAGCAATGCTAGCATTGTTGGGTTCAAAACACAGTTGTCCTTTTCTTTATGTTGTACTTAGCTTTTGGGTTTTTTCTATTTAGTTTTTTTCTTTTAAGTTATCTTTATTTTTAATTCGGGTCAGGGTTAGTACGAGTTGTATTCAGAATTACGATCACGACTTCCCTTATGCATAGAAATAACAAAAGACGGTTCTTCGAGGCACAGGCGACCCAAGCTTATAGCCTGTATTTTGACTTAGTAAGGGATTTTGCAGATAGAATACGTACAGAAATGTTTAAAAAAATAAAAATGACCAACCTCAACGTGAGGTTATCATTGCGCCTTGTGAAAGTTTGAGGACAATTCGAGGCCGTTTTAGGCGATTCTCCCCATCGGAGTTGTTTTTCGTTGGTTTTTCAACGGTTTTGAATTCGTTTGAACTGGTATAATGGCACCGTCAGATCCAACTGTTTAGTCCGGGTGCCTTGAACCGGTAAGAACCGGTTAGCCTCTGGTAGGCCACTTAATTCTATTATCTTATTGGTCAATACCAGATCATACGATTTTTTGTTCAATCTGACTTCGAGGGTTTGTCACCGGGTTCTCCGGTTTTCCCACCTCCGTAACATCAGCCTTAACGCCGAGATCTGTGCCGTCTCCCCAATTAGTCCCACGGCGACGTAAATAAAGTTATTTATTTATTTAGGTCAATCAAGGTCACTTTATCTTTTCGGAACAGGTCTAATCTATATTGGATAAGCCTGATTGTGAACTTACCAAACCAATTCTGTATTTTTTTTTGCTATAAATCTGAGACAGATTTTCGGTTCTCCAATTCGACATTCCATACGTTCAGAAATAAAGCCACCAATTTAAGTTGATTGCATTCTATTATAAAGATAAAAACGGAACTATAAATCGTGAACAAGCCCTCTTATACTATGCATGTATAGTTTATCCGACAATATCCTATGGTTGACTCTATCAAATGCTTTCATTAAATCAATAAATATCGCACAAGTTTATTGCTTTAAGCGATCAATATTTGACTGTATCTTGTATTGCGTGTTCAGTTGAATGGTGAGAACGGAAACCATATTGGCTATGATAAAGCAAATTCTTCTTTTCTGAGAATTAATTGTACCAATTTTTCAAAAATACGATTAAAAACAAATAGTAAAAAATAGGTCTATAAATTGTTGGATCTGTGTCATCCTCTGATTTATACATTGTTCTTATCTTTGAATTTTTCAATTTGGATAGATATTTTGCGTCGGTAAATGATCGATTAATTAATCAGCTGTGGTAATGGAACACTTAGAATGAATATTTAGCCGACTTCAATATTTTTGTTGGTACAGAATAAAGACCAAAGGTCTAATTTCTGCCGAGATCACTGGTCTAAAAAACGAATCACAAACTGAGACGTCATTTAGGTAATATTCAGTACAGTACAGTTAAGCTTTATTGGCATTTTACATTACATTGTACGTTGCCAAAGTTATTACAAATTGGACAAAATCACTCAGTTATTTAAACTATTACAAATTGAATGAATAACTATTGAAATGTGAGATAAATTTATGTAATAAGTGTAATAAATGTAAACTAAGTGGTAGCTAATGTTTTACGTAGTAAGGTGCAGTTTATTATATATTTTTCACACAAACTTTTTTGAGCTTGTGTAAAACTTCCATTTGATGTCAATTTAATACCTAAATACGTATATTCTTGCACTATTTCAATTGATGTGTTTTGATATTTGAAATTTATATTTTTTGGTTCCTATTTGATTTCTGAAAAACCATTATTTTAGTCTTTTTCAAATTCACTTCTATTTGCCAGGTTGAGCAGAATGACTGAAGGTGATCAAGGCAGTTTTGCAACCCGGCTTTACTTCGTGAAATGAAAAGTAAATCATCTGCGTAGAAAAGTGTACCTATTTTTTCTCCATTTGGTAGAATGATAGGATCTGTTATTCTTTATTAAGTGATAAAGGCAACTCATTTAAATAGAGATTGAACAAGACTGGACTTAAAATACAGCCTTGTCTTACACCCCTTGAATATTTATAAAAAGACGTTCTAGAGTTTTCAAATTTTGATTGCACAACAACTTTTTGAATAAATGTTTTTTATAACTTCAAATAATTTACCTCGTATTCCATGTTGTAATAGTCGATGTAACAAACCTTCATGCCAAATCAACGAAGCAAGTATAGAATTTTGTATTATGTTGATGAATATATCTGTCAATTAGTGTTCGGATTGTAAAAATGTGATCGCTTGTCCTACTGTTACTTAAGAAGCCGATTTGTGAAGGGTGTAAAATGTTTTTTTGAAGCACAAAATCTGTTAGCCTCTTATTTAATATCATACAGAAAAATTTGCCCAAACAGCTTGAGACGCAA
>JAOBRG010372658.1:0-11695 GCA_027574985.1 Umimayanthus nakama
TGGGCTTCCTATGTACATATTGGGTGCGTGACAAGCGAGACAGGCAAGAAAATTTCGGTGTAAAAACAGGTGTAAATGAAGCATCCAGGGTCCACGACAAAACCGCTGGGTTGTGGGATCTGCTCGTCTTAGTGAGCTGGTACAGCGCAGACGCGTGTATCTTTGTATTCTAGCTACATGTCTTGTGCCGTACAACATTTTTCGTATTTGACAGTTTGTCAGTTTTTATTCGCAGCCATTATACAAGGCTTAAAATACATTATAGCCAAAATGATTAACGTAACAGTCAATTATTTAATAACTAATAGCAAGATTAGAAATAAAGATTTTAGGAGATAAGGCGAACTCTTACCCGGGACTCATAGTCATCGGTTGTAGAAAAATAGAACTGGTTTGCAAAAATGTAACCTCTTGGAACAGGCATAACCTCATGTCCACAGCCCACGTGAACAGGCCCTGTAGTAAATAAAACTTCAGCCCAGGCCACCTGCTACCAGAACTATTCCTGATTTACTGGTACTGTTTAAAGCTTTGACTAATGTCCTCTTGACATTGTCAAGGATGGCCTCCCCCTCACCCCAATTTCGGCAGCATTTTCTGAACCATTAAAATACATTTAGAAAAATGAGAGAATTTGTTGAAAAGTAATTAAGTTGGTCTTTTTTTGAGACGAATATGCTACACGAAGCAGTGAAAACAACCTTACTTGTTTGGAGTTGTCCGCGTACAAAGGACCAAAATATGAGGACAAACGTAGACGCGTATTTTGAAAAAAGTGATTCTTAGCCTCCCTTAACACTCTATACCACTTCGAGGAAAAAGGTGTTAGTTTAACCCCCCCCCCGTTCAAAGTCTCATTCAAAAGTGTTAGTAAATTATTGTTGTTGTTGTTGTTGTTGTTGTTAAAAAGAACATAAAAAACCAAAAAAAAGAGCAAATACAGAACAAAAAAGAAATATACAGGCTCAAAACGTTGTGACCCCCTGATACAGAGCGGCAACCTCCACACCCTAGCCCGCGCAATTGTTTTTACACGGATGTTTGCAACTGTCTCCGACACAGGTTACCACACTCTAATTAGTTTAAAATTGGTGTTTCTTAGACTTTTCGGCCGGATATAAGAGGGAAACTGATTTTACAAAAAAGCCTTGAAACCGTAGTTTCTCGATTTAACGCCTAGCCCCGATTAGTTTCGGCGGTGGGTTAAAATTAACCCAGGTTAGCCAAAAATTTAAACATAACTTCTTCATCTAGAAATGCATCTGGTCTTTCCAAATAAGTATTGAAGAATATATCAAGAAAAACTCAGATATGTGAATTAAAAATGGTAACCCAAATGAATCTTTAAGGAGATGAACTAAAAACACATTTAACTCCAGGTTAGCGTCCATTGACCTTCGAGCAACCGGGCCCGGGTCCCAAGTGGGGTCCGCGGTAGGGCGAATGTTTTTTCCAGCCGGGATTATTGCGCATCCAGTTCTGCGCACCTTCGAAAACATTACGTCATGCAAGGTAAGGGACCTTTGGGATCGGTTGTGTCTAGAATAAATCTGCCAGAATGCGCTTCCCAAGAGCCGGAATATTCGGAAGCCGGAATATTCGGAAGCTAAGCTTTGGCCAAAAAATTCTGTAATATGTATGTCATATTGATGATTGCCCCACAATCGTAAAACCAGTCATAATCCGAGAAATGGTGAAATCGACGAGAAATCAGCGAGAAAAGGATTTGACGTAATATAATATAAGGCTTTCGAAGGTGCGCAGAAAACCCGGCTGGAAAAAAAGCTCCCCCCCCCCCCCCCCCGTAGGTATATTAAGGGGTGGCTGCTAAGCTAGCAGGAATCAAGATGGCGGACGAACTACGTTTATCATAGTGTGTGTTTGATTCCCTGATCTGACTAGATATCTATCCCTCACGCTCATGTGGCACTGTGTAATGATACGAAAAATTTCGAGAGGTTCAAGGCTTGCTTATCATCTGTGTTCGCGATGCATAGCTATGCTTCCTCGTTCAACTTCCCGACACGTGCATCACCGACTCAGCAGAGACAAGCAAAGTTCATCAACATCTCTCGTAAACCGCGTCTTGCGGTGCGGTCTGACTTGTAGAAAGCAGCTGTTATCATCATACACAGGTAGAACAGTACCTCTATTTCGATTTATTCTTAGTTTGTATTGTATTGTGATGCAACATACAGTAATAAAATGAAAAGTCAGAGTTTCGACGTTACACTTATGGCTTATATTATGCTCTGACAACGAAATGACTGCTCCCCTCTTTTTCTCTATCCCTACGTGTCTCCCTAGGAATTTGATATAATCTATCCCTGGGGATAAATCCTGTTTGTCGAGGGATACATTTCAGACCTGCAGGAAAACAGGACCTTGGGTCTGCATAAGATCACACCTGGCCAGTACTGTTCATGTAAATAATGATAATATTGACAAGGTCTGCCATATCATGTGTCAGATTGGCTATTGATTGTTATCTGGTTTACTGTATGTTAAACAAACTGCTGTGAATATTTTGTAACAAATGATTTGGTCCTGTGATTCAATGCCTTTTGGATTTTACCATTTACTTAATAGGTAAAACAAAATTATTGCATTTTTTCTGACTTTCAATGGTCATTGCTGGATTTATAAACAATAAAAACAACTTGGTTTTCTTTTTTTGAATATCTAGAGAAAAAGCGGTTTTATGAACATGCAGATATAATGGAAAAAGAAGGTAAGTTTCTTAACTGATATATTGGACTGCATGCAGTCCCTATTTTTTTCTTGAGTTTGTCAAGCCTGCAGAAAGACATTCTTGAATGCTGGCACGTGGAAACCTAGGCAAGGAAAAACAATAGAAGCATAAAAAATAGGGACTACAGACAACCTGCCCATTTTGTCGCCACGTCACAGTCCCGCCACATTCAATTAGTTACCTAATTACTTAGGTTTCCATTAGCTTTGATGATCAAATTATGTCTTGTTCTTTTAGAAACAAAAACATTGGCTTTTCAAGGTTTGTTGATGAACAATTAGCAGTATGGTAGGATAGAAAAGTTGTTTGCAGTGCCTGGAAAGTCTGACTTTACCATAGTGTTACAAAATGATAGCTTATCTATTGTGTGATGTGAGATTTCCCAGTTAGGTTTAGAAAGCGAATGAAAAAAAATATTTGGATCATGTTTGTACTGCATGCACTCACAAAATCAGAATTGCAGAACTTTATGAGTTACGCTTATGGATTGTTTTAAATCTGGTTTTAGACAGCAAACAGGCAACTTACATGTAGATACATCTCCAGGTCCATTTCTAGAAAGTGACTGAGATGGGATCAAGCTAGCATTTTGCCAGCAAAACTGCTACATTCTACTGCTCCAAGAAAACTGACAGGACTCGCTGATTCTACAAATTCGAAAGCAATGAGATCAATTGTAGAATGCGAGAGTTTGTTCTTAAGCTTTAGTAGCTTCTGGAAGCTGTTGTTTAAAGACATTCTGTAGAAGCAAAGATAACTTGAAACTTGGCATCCCTTATATCTTTGAGCTATTCATTAGTGTTGGGATTTTAAAACTCAATGGATGAAAAGCCAATCTCTGTCATTCCTTTATCTGCTCTTCCACTATGCTTTTTGAAGGCAAAACAATAGGGACTGAACAAATGCTTCACCTTGAAAAACCTTTGCTGTCTGGAAAGGAACATTTTTTCCCAATGCATAAGGGAAACAAAATAAGCGATTAAAACATCTTCACCAGAGAAGAGTGTTCATGGCGACCTTATGTTTGGGTTTCAGTTATATTGATGCAGTTTCATTGCGATCACATACTGCAATCACCATCTTCTTCAGTCCTGCTACCCAGGTCCTGCTGTGAAAAGGAACTGTTGACAGCCATTTCAATAACTGGCCAATCATAACTCTGCATTGCCTGGCGAATGCGCTTAATTTTGAACAATAGGTTGTCTGCAGTCCCTATTTTTTTTACATCTCTTGTTTTTTCCTTGCCTTAGTTTCCATGTAAGGGCATTCGTGATGTCTTTCTGTGGCTCGACCAACTCAAGATTAAAATTGAGACTGCTATTATATATTATGTAAGTCAGAGCAATTTTCTTGGATATAGGGAGTCATTTTTCAAACCAAAACAACTCAACCATACATTGTCATTGAGTTTATAAGGGCCCTATTAACCAGCCAAAGAGAAGGAAAATGATGTTGACATTGATGATGATGTTAATGTTGATAATTATTTCTTGATGATAATTATTGTGATGATAATGATGATGATGGAGATGATGATGATGATAAAGATGGTGATGATGATGATGATAATGAGGTGGATTAATTGATAAATATAATAAATATTATGTTTTAATATTGTTTATAAAATACTAAACACTAGGTGGTTACCAGATCACTCTGGACAACAAGAAAGTAAAGACTCCAGCCGGCAACCCACTCATTGTACCCAATAAACACCTGGCAGTGTCAGTGGCAGTTGAGTGGAATTCCCAAAAAGAAAACATAGAACCAAATAACATGCATCTGGTAAGTTAATTAAAATCTTTTCAAAATACGATTGTTCCAAAGGGCACAACTCCCAGTTCAGGGTACAGTGTGCCAATAGAATCTGTTGTGGCCAGTAATCCAAAATAGATAAAATTAATATGATTTAGCTCAAAGTAAAGTAAAATCAAGGATTCAGAAGCAAACTTTCTCTGACCAGGAACTTGCAAACTCTGAATTCCTGAAAAGGAAACACTGGATCTTTTCAAGACACTTTCCAAAGTACCTTTCTTCTAAACTAATGGCAGATAAACTTGGTTATTGTAAATGTAGCTGATTCTAACTCTAATTGCCTGATCACTGCACAATTGAGGCACCCATGCAAGATTCCCTCGCTGGTCACCTGTGACTAGGTTAATTCAAATCATCTTCTGAGATATCGCATTTCTAGAACAATTATAGCTTTCATATTAAATGTGACACAAAGAATAAAAGTAAAAAGAACCAAGATGAATGCTCATTTTTTTTCTTATGCACTAAGTAAATTATGAGAAACAACTAAAAAAATAGGTTATAATGTCCTGTCATGTGCATGCACAAAGACTTTTAACCTTGTTTCTAAAAGCTTAAGTTAAGCACTAAATTTAAGCTTGCAGCTCTAGTTTAAGTACTAACAAACTTGTATTATTTTAATAGTATTATCCTTTTCTATATAATTGCGGAGCCATACAAATTGTTGCACACAGCATAATCACATTCTTTACCGACAACTGGTTAACATTTGTTTCTGTTTTACACCCAGACAGGTCTATGTAACACAGTAATTGATAATCCTAAGTCAGTAACAAGAGAAGACACGATCAACCAGATGTTAGACTTCTTGCACACTGACACAGTGTGGTAAGTGGTCAACATTTCTGACCAAGTTCAGTGTCAGTTGTAAAGTATTTTATTTGACATAGATTTAGTTGTGTGTATGCGGTAAACTTGACTGGAAACATGTATCAATTTCTAAAACTCGAAATTCGACAGTGTGTAACGGCCAAATCATGCAGTCTGTGAAAATCTACTAAAATTTTATATCTTGCTTTTTTGGTCAGTCATGAAGGTCAACTGTAAAGATCACAATGAGTTTTACATGTTGCTTTAATTAGAACTTTAGCTGTAAAGTTGAAAATTGAAAATTTGTGCTATCTGGGGAAACTTTCTAGCATCATTTGTGTGAAGATTGTTACAGTTAATGCAAGCATGCATAAAACTTTGATATTCTGATGACTAACATGCAGCAGCAAACAACAAAAATAAAGTTAAACCTTGACTCTGTTTTGAGGTATATCTCAGTCTTATAATCTCTTGTAAGTTATAGTTCTTGTTGTTCTAATAATGTAAACTAAGTAGACACTGTAACAGTAAACAAACTATGGATCAAGCACAATTTAAATTATTAAAAGTTAAATGTAATTATAACAATAACAATATTATTATTACATAATTATATTTGTCATTTGTGTTATATAATACTGCAACTTTTCGCGCACTTTTTGTATGGCGCGAGTGTGCATCTAAATCTCGATAGACGCACGCCCTATCAAATCGCGTGAAAGAATTCAACCAATCAAAACGCTCACAATAGTTAAGGAGAATTCTGTGTTTCATCAGTTTTCGTTTAAAGTGGCAATGTTCTAAAAGAAATGGTCCATACTTAAGCTGTACGTCTATTGAGTTATGAAACATTGGTAAGTTAGGAGAGAACTCGAGAAGCTAGAGAAGCACTTGGCTTCGCCTCGTGCCCCTCACAATCTTCTCTCGTGCTCTCTCAACTTCCCGTGTGCATCCATAACTCGATAGACGCACGCCAAGCATGGACCATTTCTTAAATAAACATTCTACAGAGTACTACTAACAGTTTTTATTATGAGATAATTCTCACTGTTGTTGATGTTGGAGATGAGTGTTGCAGGCAAAATGACAATAGTTATGTTTTCTTCTTTCCTTCAGTTATCTTGCCGATAGCCCCGATGATTTGATAGAGCTGCAAACACGTGAATGGGGGCCACTTTTAGAATGGTTCAATGAAAGGTACTTTGACGAGATGAGTTTTTATAGTCTGTATTAAACTAGTTACAAAAAAGCAGAGATTTTAAATGTAGTTCTGCTCGATTGTGTTCTATTCTGCCAATATCTTGGTTTCAACTTAAAAAATCTAAAGTTTGAATAATAGCAACACTACCATAGTTGACAAAGATTCACAAATATATTAGTTTAGAACTTTTTTATACAATTTGTAAGGAAACAAATATGGATGACTTGTTACATGTAGTTTTAAAGGAATTTTTAGTGTTTTAGTTGTTTGAGTTTAAAATATATTTTATGGTTTAATAATAATTAATGGGCAAAAGCCAGCTTTTATGTTATCCACTTGAGGAGTGGCACTTGCCCTCTTAGGAACATTCTTAAAACTTTTTTTTCCTTTTAAAATTTTCTCCAATTCCCCTATTTACAACCAAAACACAATCTGTTACTGTCCCTTTAATACTCCAAATACATGTTTTTGCTAGCTACTGACAGTTTGTCTTTTATGTCAAAGCAGTAAGACATCTAGTTTACTTGTTTGTAGGGATTTTTGAACTGAACTGCAGTGGTAATGAACTTGACTTGCTTTCAGGTTTGGTGTTCCTTTACAGTTCAACCAAGGTTTACTCGCAGACTCCATTTCAGAAGAGAATGAACAGAAAGTAAGGTCACACATGATGAGTTTTAACCGCTGGTCGCTCACAGGTACGGTACTTTTAAACCAAACAGAACACAGTAAATAATTTCTCAAAAATAAAAAATGTCGAAACAATAGCTGCTCATCACTGGGACTCCTTGATTATGTGCATTTCTATACGATTAATTGGTTTTTGGCCCCTTATAATCCCCGACCAATTGAAGAGTTATTTCAGCTGGAGTCTCCATCAATTGAGTACGGTTACTGTATGGTAATAACTATACTTGATATTTATCAGTCAGTTTCTGAAACCAACAAAAAACAACATTTTTTAGTGAAAGCAAGCACAAATGCAAAGCAAACGAATCTTAACAAACAAACAAATAAACACGCCATCATATTCTTCAACACAAATCAAGCTCCTTTTTTGTAAAAATTTTAACAGAAGTACAGTAATTTTTGAATATTGTCACCATCGCTCACAGTGCTCTTCAAGCCTATATACCACATGCATCTCACAGCATGAGATTGGCATTAAAATAGTATTCATGCAGGACTGTATGAAAGCGTTAACTATTTAACCCATACATAGTGGTAGCTCTCATAAAATGTACTCGACCATGCATATCGCTCCACCTGCCAGAATACAACAGTAGCTCGAAACTTTGTCAAATTACCTCTGGTTGAAACAGGTTTTATCAACCTTATTTAAAACTAACTTGAAAAAACTTGTAATGCCACTTGTTCAGTTGTTTTGTCGTTAGGAATGGAGTACGCCGTTGACACAACAAAGTCGTTGGTGATCAGCCTAGCCCTGGTGGATAGATATTTGTCAGTAGAGAGAGCAGCGTATCTCTCCAGACTAGAGTTGGAATATCAGGTTAGTGCAGCACCAATAGGGGCGTTATACGTTTTACTGGCCCAGTGTTTTGCTAGGGTTTTGAGCTGTTCTTATCTAAGGCGCGTCTTACCTTGGACGTGAAACTTTTTGCAAAAATGGTGCAAAAATACATGTTCGTGAAGGCATAAGGGGGGGGGGGTCAAATTGACCCCCCCTCGATTTTTTTGGCTTTAAATTTTTATTCTTTGACCGATTTCCAAAAGCTTTGGCACAACTGTTCTTCGTTAGTAAACACATCTTTTAACCCTAATTAGGTGACGTCACGACTGATTACGTCATCATAATAAGTCACGCAACCCGTATTTTACCAACAATAATTGGAATTTTTAGCTAAAAATACGACTATTATTGCCTAATTACTGACAAATTCATTTAATTTCTTATAATTTTGTATATTCCAATCGCTAAACCCTGTTTTCTGACCATTTTCAGTGTTGAATTCGAAAATCTGAAATTTTGAAAATCCAAGATGGCGGCCACAGTGACGTCATTTATTTTGATTTGGTTGCTATAGAAACCAATTAAGCACCACGTGGTTTCGATTAATTGAAACTATAACAAAAGTTCATTATATATACCAAATATCAAGTCAATCGGATGAAAGGTGTCAAAAGTCGAGGGGGGGGGGTCAGATTGACCCTCCCCCTTATGCCTTCGTGTAACTATTTTTACCTTATGCCTTCTAGGGTTAACTTAGTCGCGCTTAATACTGGACTAGGTTTTGAGCTGTTCTTATCTAAGGCGCGTCTTACCTTTGACGTGAAACAGTCCGTATAAATGATAAAAAACGGACCAGCGTTGTACATGATTACGACACTAGAAGAAGGGATAATTTGCAACTCCCAAAATGCAGGACAGTGCTGGCTCAATAATCGTTTAGGTACAGGGGCACTTGTATATGGAACTCACTGTGCGACGAACTATGTCATTGCAAATCACTGGTCACATTTTAAAGACTTTTTAAAGCAAAATGTCCGAACAATTTTATAAGTTAGGGATATGACTATGCATTGATATACATATTGTCGTTAGGTTTTTCTAGTCCGATTTTGTCTTTTAATGGTCTTGGGGGAGTAAGCTTGTAAATTTTATAATATTGTTTCTCAGTTTCCTTTTACTACATAATATTAAATTTTGTAAATTAGGGGGAAGATCCTTGTAAAGGAAACCTAATAAAGTTGTATTGTATTGTACATGTTAGTGTCTTAGTTTAGTCGTGACTAGTACTGGACTAGGGTTTTGAACTGTTTTTATTGAAGACGCATCTTACCTTGGATGTGAAACTGCACGTGTTAACGGTTCAGTTTGCGTCTATTCTAACTTCTTTTTTTCTGATAAATGGACATATACGTTTAGCTTTTATCCCCTTCTCGAACAAACAAGAGATTAAATGCAAACTTTTATCTCGGTGTATTTTAATATCCTCAAAAAGAACAAACGAAAGACTCGTACATTCAAGTCTGGCCTTTTATTATCCCAATATTGACCTTTGAAAGTTTTAAGCCATTTATTCATGTTTTTATATTTTTTAACCTATTGTTGCCTTTTTGCAGTTTTTCTTTTTCGTTGCTCGTCTTCTGCTACAGTTTCATCATTTTTCTACAATTTCAGTCAACATAAATTTTTTAAAAACATGCAAAAGAAAAGAAAAAAAAGAACGTAAGAAGCAATCAAAAGGCCTTGTATGTACCCTATCTTTCGAAATCATTTTTGTCGCTTGTACTTTTCGGAGTGTTTGTGGTTTAGGACCAAAAAAGTGTTCTTTCTTTTGTTTTACCCAAAACTACTTTTCGTATTCTTTGATATATTAGATCAGCCGCTGGGGCAGTGTCGAGTGGGCTCATGATGTCGATCTTATGGAAGTGCGGAGTCGTCTGGCGGCTGCAGCGTTGTTTTGCCACTTGAACATGCAACAGCATTGAGTGCCGTCATAAGCCGAGATTTACCTCAGCTCAACGCTTGGAAAACAGCCATCCTATACATGTACATGTAGTGACACCAACAAACAAGCAGTTTTGCAAGTTATTCTCGCCGTAAAAGCTCGCAGCCTAAACTGTCAAACTGAATTTAAAAGAATTTTAAGGACTAGTCAGTCTGTGAGAATGATAGAAGTCGGTTTTTAAACGCATTTTTAAACTTGGAAATCACAATCCATGCCGCTCATATATTCTTCTAGTACAGACTTCCACATAACGTAAGTGCAGCAATTCGAAAGGTTCTGTTATCAAAAGCTCTCAGATTTCAATTTAGGCGCTGTTTGTCTGGTTAGTTATGATGGAAATAAGTTCATATGTACAGTGAAGCTTGTGTTTTCAATGTAACGAGGAAAATAAAGCCACAAAACTTGATTGAAAACCGGTGGAGGTCGAAGAAGAGCGGGGTGAAATGACTGGAACGAAAGATATCGGATAAAGGGGCCGCCGATTTAAAATGTTCTTTTTGTGTACGTGGGCGGAAGGGGGAGAGTTAAATGATAAATTTCGTGCAATAACTTTTCTTTTTCGGCAAGCTGTTCACCTGGTTTGCGGATCGTACAAGTCAGTTTGCATATAGTCCCCCTGTAAAATTGGAACAGCTTACGAACCAAAACATGGATATTTAACTTAAAAATGTTCTGCAAAGTGCCCTCTTACATGGCAGCCAGACCTGGCGCATGACGAAAAGAGATGAGGGTAAACTGGACAGCTTCCAACACAAGTGCTTACGAAAAATTTTGAAAATCCACTGTCCTGTGAGAGCAACAACTGAAGAAGTCAGAGAGACAACGAGATTGGAGAAAGTAGTACATTAAAAACACAGAGGTGGAGATGGATTGGGCATGTGTTGATAATGGAGCCAGACTCGTTACCGAAAACTGCGCTAACATGGTCCGACCAGAAGGGAAGAGGAAGGGGGATAGTCCGAGAAAAACCTGGAAAAGAACAGTAAAACAAGGGAGATGCGAAATGGGGTTCAGAACATGAAGGGAAGTAAAGAGAGTAATCATGGACAGAAAGAGATAGGAACACACAGCTAACGGTCTTCAAGTTGAAGGTAGAAACAATGAGAGGAAGAGATACAAACCGGGTTGCTTCATGTTGTACTTGCTATAGTTTCTCAACCGCGACTCTGAATGTTTTGAGATAAGACCACTGTTTGCTTTTAAATTGCAGTATCGAGGAAGGCTGGTCACAATTTCTCGGCCTACGGTGGGTACTGTTAGTAGAAGTACGGCCGCCCTGCAACACTTGTTTTATATGCGGATGCCTCAGTATATTTACCCAAGGCAACCCTTATGGAGCCTGCGAAGAGCAGACGGTTTTTCTTGCTGTGTCATATACACAGTTCATTTGATGCAAGAAGGGAAATCGTCTGCTCTTCGCAGGCTGCCCGTGTGACGCATGCTGTTTTCAATATTAATAAACATTTGCCGTACATATAACACTTTAATACCTTCCTCGTAATGTCAATTGTCAAAAGGTACGGATAGTTCCAAGAAGGTTTCTGGCTATTTATTGTTGCCATTGCAACAAATACATAGTAACATGCGATTTCCCTGTTGTTTCATTTGAGATGTTTTACTTGTACCCCTTCCCCCCTTCCCCTGTAA
>JAOBRG010372669.1:0-11694 GCA_027574985.1 Umimayanthus nakama
ATAACAGAGGGCCAAGCACCGAACCCTGAGGAACCCCACATGAGATGTGTAATTCCCCAGAGTTGGTGTTACCAATCGAAGTAAATTGTTTTCTATTGCTTAGATATGAAACAAACCAATCTTTGGCTATTCCCCGTATTCCATAGTGTTCTAATTTTCTTATTAGTATAGCATGATTTACTGTGTCAAATGCTTTGCTAAAATCAAGGAATATTCCACAGGAGAACATTCCCTTTTCAATCGCTTCATGTATTTTGTCAACAATGCATAAAATGGCATGTTCCGTAGAATGATGCGAGCGAAATCCGAATTGTTTTGCATAAATGATATTCATTTTTTCAATAAAGTTGGACAAGCGATTGTACATGAGTTTTTCCAAAATTCTATTAAAAACTGATAAAAGTGAAATTGGGCGATAATTACTCATGTTAGTCTGCATACCATTCTTAAATACGGGTAAAACTCTCGCAATTTTGAATTTATCAGGAACAATTCCGCTTGAAAGGGAAGTGTTAAATATAATTTCTAACGGTTTTGATATTACTGATTTTAGAAGTTTGACAACAAGTTTTTCCCGCTTTCTCGCACCTGATTGGCTAGTTTCATAGTCTCAGATCAGCTGGATGGTTTTGAGGCTAGCATGTGACATTTGATTCAACGAAAACGGAAGTTATTTTTAAGTCGCCGGCTTGTTCATTTCAAATAAATATTTTTGCCGGTGAAAAATAATTTGTTGTTGTATTTAATAAAAATTATATTTAATATAACAATTATTCTAGTCAACCTTCTGAATATTAGCTGATTATAACAGATTCGCGCTCCGCGCTTATCTGTTATTTATCAGCTAGTATTCAGTGCGGTCTCGTAGAATAATTGTTTTAAAAATATCCGGTATCGAATATCCGTGTGGCTAGTGCCCAGGTCACACGGAGGTTACTGACACCTGTGTTGGTTGGTTTTTGGGATATTTTGAAAAGAACATGGCAGTGTGAACACAACACAATGGAGGTGCGTGTAAACTACAAATGCCTGAGCACAGGTTTTGCAGGACAGGTAAAACTCTGTATTAACGACTGGGATTCCAAGACTTTGTATGATGTCAAGGAAGCCATGCAGACAGCTATTCACTCTCCAATGTGCGACCAAGAACTAATCTATCAAGGCAGACTGCTCGACAACAACTCCTTTTCTTTGAAGTACTTATACTTCCGACAAGGAGACGAACTTGAGGTCCGCTTTCCCAGTTGTGTTGATCTGAATGAGATTCAAGACCTTCTTAATGATTTAAAACAGTTTCGTTTGAGAGTATGCACGAACCAGAATGCGCTGTTGCAGATCACGAGAGAGGACCTAGCAAGCGATGACTCGCCTTTGGACTATATGGATGTTACCCGCGCTCTTGAACTGCTCGCCTTACGGTTGTGTTCACCTCGGAAAACAGCCAGATCTTTAGCAAACCGGCGTTTCTTTGTGCAAGAAGGTGGCTTGGATATTTTCATGGCCATTTTCAAGTTTGCATTTAAACACTATTCAGATGGTACCAAAGAGTCGGATGACCCAGGCGAAACAGAGAAAAGGTACGTATACATTGGCGCTTGTTTTGCTCCTCGGGGGGGGGGGGGGAGGGAGAATGATAGCGGCCTCACAATATAAACCTTAGTGTTTGCGCCTGTCTTTGGGGTGATGATAAGGGCTTTCTTGCAGAGTACCTGCCACTTAAGTTAATTTATTACTGCACATTCCTTGTTCTATAGTAAAATGTACACAGAAGATTCCAGAACAAAAGTAGCGGGTTATTCTGCAGTTACTCCATGATAAGTGCAGTTTATTCCAAGAAGATACACAAGTTTTCCCCATGGAAACGTATTTTTTAAGTTTGAGAATAAAGCCGGGGACACACTAGGTGATTTTTTATGCTTTTCACAGCAATTGATTATTCTAGTTTCCATTTTCTCTTTTTACATTGTTTGAGGAAAGCAAAATTTGAGCAGAGTTTATACCATAAAGTGAAAACAGAAAGATCATTCAAGCCAAATGGTCCTCATCAGTTCTGATCTGAAGTTGGCAAAATTGGTTTAGTGTGTCACCTTCTGTGGTAGCAAGTTTCACTGATTACAATGACTGCTGCATAAAATTGTTGATATCCAGCATGTCAGATATAGGTGAGTTTCGCTTGCAAGTATTGCAGGTAATAAAATTCACTGCTATTGGCATAAAATGTTCCTGGCCTAAGTTGCTTTTCCACACGGAAAGGAAGTAATTGGTTAATTAATTAAAGATCGACTTTTTTGCTGAGCCAGGAACTCATACATGTAACAGCAAAGCTATTGCTGGCACATGTCAAATCACCCACCTGAAGAGCATGAGCCATGCGATTTATTGCCTGCCTAATATTGACTTTTGCTTTTCGTGTGTGGAAAAAAAATTATAGGTTTGTACAACCATTTTATGAAACTAACATATGGGTGTATGCACATAAGAAAAGAGAAATATTTCACAAAATCTGTGTAGATATTTAAGTTACTTAATATGTAATATTATTTACTATCACTCAAACTCTATGGTCGATCGATCATTTGTTCTGCTTATGCGTGTATGCTGTCCGATCAGCAGCTGAGCATGAGTTACACAGTGATGAAGATGAGGTTACTCTTAAAGACCAACATGGTTATGGTCTGGGTATGCAACAATACACAATGCAACAACTCAGAAGACAACCTTTTTTGAAATAGTTGAATACGTAGGTATTGGCCTGACTGAATTGAAGCTACAAGGGAGATTAAGTAGCAAGTGCTACAGTTTTGGTATAGATAGATTTAACGCTACAAGACCCATTTATAGGCAGCTGACACTTTGAATCCCCCCCCCCACCCCACACACACACTCATGCATGCATGCACACTCACACCCCATCTCCCTTCTCAGTCATAAAAAGTCTTAGGTTCTAAAAGGGTTAAGCTCCTGGGGGGCTTATTTAGTTTCTAGTTTTCCTACAAAATGGCCTTATTGTTGTTGGGCCCAATTAGAATATAGGGGCGGGGAAGAGGCTGTTGTTCAGGCATCTCATATTGGCCAGATCCAAGTGCCTTGCATCAATAAAATAACCTTGCCATGTAGCAGTGTGTAAGTAAATCATGCATACTAAAAAAGTCTTATGTTTCTTTTTGGAAGGTAGGCTTTTTAATGATTGGTAAGTGTATAGTATTTTTGACTTCATTTGAAGAAACTTGACAATCTATTTATAGTTTATCAATTTGTTGTAGGCAGCTGGACAGTCAGATGATTGTAGCAACTCTAAGATTCCTGAATGCTGAGCAGACCCACCTTCTTGTATCTTGCCTGACATTTCTCTGGAACTTCTCCATAACCGGACAGGATCGCAAGTTAATCATTGAAAAGGGAGTGTTGCCTCTGGCAACTGAGGCTTTGTTAATGGACCCTTATGGGGAATATTACTTTGATCCCTTGAGTGAACTGAGAGATTTGATGATAGAAGTTAACGAGCAGGCCATTGGTTGTGTGACTGGGTGAGAATTTCTTGTAATTTAGACCTGTGTTGGTAGGTGAGCTTCAGAGATACATGGAGAGTGGTGGGAAGGGAGGGGGTCACATTAACCTGTGGGTACTTGTGCTGTTGCTAGTGCTGTGATGCCAGGGGGAAGGAGGGCTGGTGAGGGGGGAGGGGGGGAGGGGGGAAGCAACTCGAGTTTTGTAAAGTGTCATTTCAAAATACCGGTTGCCAGAAATAGCATTTCACAGCTTCCAAATCTGTCAAAACCCCCCCCCCCTTCCCCCAGAGATTCAAAACTATGTTTGCCCTGGAAGCCACTGACTCAGAATCTCACTGACTACAACTGCAACCCATGATTCTACAGTATTCCCTTTAAGTACCAGAGATTGCTTTGGAAAGCATCAGTCATTTGACAATCCATATATGAGAATGAGCTTACCTCTTGTAGACACAACTGTGTCTGTCGTTTCTACAGTCACAAACTTTGCAAAGGTTTATCTAAGTGAATCCTTTTTCAATATTAAGTTATTTTGCACAAGTTAAAAATTTTGAAAAGGTAAACCTAATGGTTATGACTAAAGAGTCTTTGTTTAGAATTCTGAGTTTTTTGTTGGTACATCGTTTTCCTTTCCTTAAGGTGTGTTGAGTTTGATGCAAATGCTCAGGAGGCTGTTGTCAACAATGACGATGCGATTGCCAAAGTTGTTGCAATGATGGATCGCACGCTGGCTAAAACAGGAGCCTTGACAATGTTCTGCAGCCAGCTGGCGAGTCACTCGTTATTCTATTGTACATATAACGTGAAGACACACAAATCGTTTGTCCAGAAGGGTCTCCTTCAGAGGGTGCTAGCCATCACCAAGACCTACATTAAAACCTTTGATGGTGATATGGTTTTAAGGTAGGAATCCTTGTGGGCTTATTAACAGGTCTGTCTTGCTATAAATGTACATGAAAGGAGAGAGCACAAGTCGGCCAGGTCATTACACTGACACCAACTGCTAGTGAAGCAGATGTATGGCCGGGCTCAGGCTGCAGTCTTAAATGGTATTAACTGGATTTCAGGCCTTCAAAATGTCTTTAATTTGCAAAAACTTATCCTCTAGGTCTTAAAAGTTCTTAAATTTTGTTCAGAAAATTTGTTGTTTCTCATGGATGTACAGTGGAACCCCGGTTTAACGTTTTTCGGTGTAACGATATTCCCGGTATAACGATCAACAATCCTTTGCCGGTCCAGCAAAGTTTACACTTAATTGTATGGGGCAGAACCCCGGATTTTCGGTTTAACGATATAATTTTACTGCTCCCTTGGCATATCGTTAAACCGGGGTTCCATAGTAGAAGGGTCATCTTTATTCTTACATGTAGGTCTTAAAGTTTTGCAGATTCAGATCCTAAAAGTTCTTAAATTTTGTTGGCTGCCAGCTGCAGGAATCCTGGTATGGAAAGGTAGTAATATTGCTACTAAGCATGCGGAGAAGTCGTTTATTAATTGGGCAGCTAAAACTGGTCCTTGCTGAACTCTTGTCATTTTGTAGTTCTAAAAACACTCAATGAGACCAACGCCTTGATAGGACGGACCTCGGGTACTTTTTTAGGCCAGCAGAGTTTTCAGTTTGAAATAGTCGTATCTAGCTTTATAGTCATTCATTTGAAATGTTAATTTTCTTATGAAACTATATTTTGCTATTTGTGATATTTCTAAATGGACTCAGTCAGCGCACTTAAAAGCCGAGCAAAGTCAACAGGTTGCCAGATTTGATCAACTAAGTTCTGGTTTCTTTTTTCTTGGTCGTTTTAATGCCAAAAAATATCGCTTTCCTTTGTGTTAGTTCATTTTTTGTCGAGACTATCACTGACCCCGACTCGGAATAGACCCGAGTTCGAAGTTGTTTGTTTCAAAAAATAGAAATGTACATCATCTCGGCTTGTTGTATTAGCACGATTTGTTGCATGTTTTGCTTGTGAGTCGAAACTTTAGGTTCTTGTCTAAAATATACAATCAGTGACACTGAAACCACTTCCAACAGGTTTAACATTTTAAAGTTCTAGGCTAGAAGTAGAATATTCTACTTTTGGACTTGTTAATTTTGAAATTAGAAATGACAGAAACAAGACATATCCATCATTAACGTCGAATCACGCTTATTCAGCGTGTGAAAATATTTCCATATTAATGCTTGCAGATATTACTGTTGCCTGGTGCTCGCAAGACTGAGTTCATCGCCAGCTGTTGAGCTTGAAAAGGAGACTGTAGAAACTATTGACAAGTTGATAAATGGTTTCTTGGACATGTACGAGCCTAGAGAAATGCTAGTGTGGGAAAAGGACCATTTCAATGTTTGGGTGACTCTAGTACCAATGATTCACCTAGCCTTCGCTTGTGGCCCCCCAGAAAGACAGAACGGAAATCAAGCACTAACAGTTGAGGTTGATTCAAGTCACACTACCAAACGGAAGGAAAGCATTGATGAGAAGGAACAGGAAATGGAAATAGAGTTTGTTACATCTGAAGGAACTTCTCATTTTCAATCCGAGTGTGCATGTAGAGATGCAGCAGGGCAGCACGAAATGATCAGACATGGAGCTGACAGGAGCTCGATGGAAAGTGCAATGGAAACGACCGATGAAATTTGCGAAATCAAGGATCAGTCTTTCCTTGAGAAAGGAAAACATGAGCTATCTTCAACACTTGCAGATGAAGTACCACAGAAGAACAATGTAAATTTTAACAATTCGGAAAGTGAAATTGTCGGAAGAACACACGAACTTGGAAGATGGCCTGGATCCGTTTCAGTTGGACGGCTCGGGTTGTTTGCTCTGTCCTATCTCTTGTGTCTTGAGGAGAATCGCCAGCAGATCAGGTCTGAAGGAATGCTGGGATACTTAGTATGTCTGTCGTGGCACCTCCGACCAGAAGAACGGGATCAGCTCCAGCAACAGCTGAACAAGTTTCCTGACGTAAAACCGCCGTCCCTTAAGATAATTACAAAATCATTTTTGGCAAGGATGCATGGCTTGCAAGCTGTATTTAGAATGTAGAAGTTTCTCTTGCGTGAACGAGTGTCGGAGTTCAAAGTCTATCGAACCTGTGCACACTGCATCCAGTGCGCTCGCCAGGTATTAGTAATACATTACTTCAATGAACAGGATATTTTTCTGAAAGAAGGAAATTTAAATTAAGACTGGCAATGAGATAAATGAACGATTGCGCCAAATGTTTTGAAGAATATTTGCAAGTTTTCTTTCCTTACACCTTCCATCTCCCTTAGTTTTGTTCGTCGTATTTAGAAGACTGCATTAATGTTTTGTTGTGAACTAATTGGGGACATTCGTGGTGATACGCTTGTTTGTAATGTGAGACGGATTAATTCAATAAATACACTAGATTTCCGAGGTTAGAATATTAATTTTAGCCTCGCGTTTTGTTACTTGCGGTATACGCTAGCTCGTCCCAGTCCAGGTTTTTCAATTTCTTTTGGCAGTAGTTTTGGAATTTTCTGTTTTCTTTTTAGGAAAATGTCTCACATTGCAAGCATCCCATTTGCGTTACTACCACCATTCAGAGTTGCATTCTACCTCAGTTAAAGGGGGGTGTTGATCACGGTTACCCACATGGGCCTGAAGTTCCAGTACCGTGGAGAATCAATTACGTTGTTTGCTTGTGTCCGGCGTCCTTCGTGTTTACCTTCAGGTTTTACGAAGTAAATATAAAAGATAGAAATAATACGATTTAGTTTGAAGTTGCTTAAAAGCAATCGTTGCTCGCCCTAGTTTTCGCGAGACATAAAACTCACGTAAAGGACACTCCTGCCTGGATCTCTGAACAGGGCGTTTGAAAAGTTTCACCTTTTTTATGAAATAGAATTGTTACCATGGAAATTCAAAAAGTTTGAACTCTGTCACATTTGTTTTGTTAAACTTAAAGAACTGCCATGTGGGATCTTCACCTCGTCAATCACTGGAACAAACTGTACCTTAAATAGGCAGCTGGGCTCTAGAGAAATGTTGTTCAACACTAATCAAGAGATATGTATTTGATTTTTTAACCATTAAAACACAAATACGTGACAAATCGCTCGGAACCGAAGCGTAAAAACTCTAAAGTGGTCTGCTGACAGGATCGAGGCATATATACACCAAAGAATTGTGGGAAGCAAACACGTGAGCGGTTACCAGTCTCGAGACACGTACTAGGGACCTTATGCAGCTAGTACGAGAACGTCAACAAAAACGGCGACTGAATTTTGAACTTTCCGATTTCCTTTTTCTTGTGTGTATAACTCGTGCGTTTCTTCTTTGTTTTACCAGAAGGCGTGTGAATACCAAAATTTATAATCTTTGTTTTTAAAGCTGCATGAAGATTAAAATGGTTCGTACTCTAACATTCACGTTCTCTACAAAACTCCAGAATTAAGGCTTTCACATACTTATTCTAACGACGACGGCGGAAAAGTGGCCAGGTGGTTGCATTCCTACGTGCAGTGATTGTGTTCAGTAACTAAATCCATTGTTTTGTCACGTTCTCGTTCACGTCCCCATCGCTTATGCTTTCTGCTGTTAAAACGCTTCTTTGAATGTTACGTGCGTAGTAACAAGAGAACACTGGAAATTCTGTGTACATGCCAACCTATTTAAGAAAATAACATACGAATATACTTTCTTTGGAGTGGGGAAGGAATTTCATATATACCTTGGATATCTAATCGATTGCGCAATACAGATCTAAAACAGTTACCCTAATTTAATGCGCTTCATGAAAAACAATTCTGTATTTTCTGGTTTTTCGCTTTAAGTAAATTCAGTACACGTAATTATGTTTCACTCCGATTCGACTTGTTGATTAATGAGCTCCCAGATCACTTCACAAGTGTTTCCTGATACGATTCAAGAGATCTACTAAGCATGCAAAATGAACACTGACCGAATGGGGACAAACCACTTGCCAAAATCTGCAACACACAAAGACAATACTAGACTACCAGTAATGTCGAGCATTTAAAACGGTATTACAAAACATTGGTAGTAAAAACCATCGCTTACTAGTAAAAATAACGGAAGTGTACAGGGGCACCGGCTTTTTGCCATAATAGATCGCATGGTTATTAGTGAAAGAAAATTGTAGTCAACTTTACACAAAGAACAAACGAAATTTGCAGTTTCCTCCTTTTTACGCCCTCCTGGCAAAGTGGCTCAAAACAAGAGTTTTTATGGAAATTCGGCGTCAAATATCTTTAAGTAAAGGTCCGACTAAGGCCCTGTTTACATGGGCAGGGCTGTCCCGGCAGGCCGGGACAGCTGGGCTTGCCGGGTTGAAAACTAGCCAGCGTTTACATGTAAAAATGTCATCTCGCCTGACCGAGGCAACTTCACCTACAACAATTGGCAGTAAGGCTTAACTCTGGAACACGCTTTCTTTGTTTTTTCTTTGTTTCTTTGTTAAGGTTTGCGTTCGTTAACAAAAGGGATTGGGTTACTTATATTGTCTTTTATCCAATGGGATCTTTCGTTCGTAGAGTTAAAGACGACCCACAATTGGCAGCGCATGCGTATACGTTCGTCAAAGCACAAGGTCATCCCGGCAAGCCGGGATATCTCGGCTAAAACCATTTACATGTACAAAACAAACAAAAAGTTGTCCCGGCTCTTGGCCGGGGCACTCGGCAAGCTGAGCTGTCCCGGCTTACATGTAAACGAAACGGCAAAATACAATAGAGCCGGGAAACCCGGCAAACCGGGCTGCCCCGGCATGCCGGGACAGCCCGGCCCATGTAAACAGGGCCTAAGAACTGTACAGGTCAACGGCAAAGAATGCAAAAAGGTGCTGATTGCGATATTGTTTAAAGCGCTCACCTCATTGGCCAAAACACGAAAATCTACTATAACTTCACTATGTAGTACATTGATTTTACTCTAGTTTGCTAGTTAATTCCTTTATAGTGAAAACTATTCTAATACTTAATGCAACAGAAATGTCATGTGGGGAATATAGAAAATTAGAACCCTTTGTTGGCTGTTGTTTTGCTGTCTCACGATTGGATGAAATCTTCTAGCACAAAAGACAAGTCGCTTTGAAACAAACTATTATGATATTTTTTCTGGAAAACATGCTGTGCATAGGTTGATGTATTCTCAGTATGAAAATCCAAACACTCAAATATGGGGAAAGCGAAATTGCCGCAGAACAAAAGAAGGTTGCCTAGTTTTTAAATGGATTGTTAACACTCTAGTTTCGAAAAAGTTATGAGCTGAAAACTATAAAGGTCAGACTGAGGAACTGAATCCCAAAATTTTAGGCATGCAGCCCAATTAAATTGAGTTTTTCCATAAATTCCCTGTTGTCAGTTGTGTTTCATCGGCGGCGGCGGCGGAACGAAAATCAAAATAAATGAACGGAAAAATTCAAATTGTATTCAACCATACGCTTTCGTATGCGACTGCATGCATTCAGCTCTTTCTCTCGTAACATTAAAGTTTTGACTTTATAACCTTTTTAAAACTTGAGGTATTTGATGCCGATTTAGAAACTTTCTTATTTTGAGTCACTTAGCAGCCTATCAGATAAGAAGGCGGCGAAACCGTGGAAAGGCCATTTGTACAACTACTGTATCCCTTTTAATCGAGGGATCAATAGGAATGGCAATTTTACGCAGTTCTGTTTTAGGTTCTAGCAATCATCGCAATTATACCTGTTAATAGTCGATCTGTCACTCCCAAGAGCACCGAACGTGTTGCTAAGTTCTCAAAACTTGTCTCTATCAATTGCCACTATAGACAACTTGGAAGAATTTAGCATTTCATCTTACAGAACTTCGAGTGGATGATTGATTCCTTTATTCTCTTAACGAGTCAACAGGTTTTATACCAGTACTGCAAAGGGAAGATGTGTGTTATTAACTTGGGAGGGAGTGAAAGGGTTAACTACTAAATTTGCCATAAAGCTCCATTTCATACTAAAGAGAAAAAGAACTCAGGATATAAAAGAATGTCTTAAAGATTTTACGGAATGAGAGACCAGATACTTCCACCTGCAGAGTTTGAACTAACAACCGCCGCATCAACACCACTCATTGGGGTCTGTTTTATTTGTCCAAACGTTTAGAGACTTGGCACAAAATAAAACACATTCTAAGAGTTGATGCATTATTATTATCAATGAAGTAAAAAGTAAAAGTTTGGACAAGGATTTAGATTTGACATGTCGAGTATATAATGGGTTTCTGTAAGGGTTCTGGCGTAGCCTGCAAGGACAGGATATCAAAACACAACAAACTCTTGTCTGTTACAAGGTAAGATTAATCTTGGGGAGCCAACAGCACATACCGATAGAAAATTAAAGAATGTTCCCCCGAGAAAGATTCGAGCTGTTCTGCAGTCTCCCATTGTTTTCTCAACGGCTGTAACATGAAACCTAACATTCCCTTGAATGTTGAATTTGCTAATTTACAAACACGGTACAGTGTCTTTCTCGGAGCATTAACATTTCGTTCATTTGCTTGCATGATCCTCCATCAATTTCCGTAACACATTAGGTTATTAGCCGGGGCTCCATCATGTCTGACCATGTGAAGGATACCTGGAATAGAAAAAGAAAGGCATCATTTAGTTGCCTAATTTTTGAACAATCGCATTTTTTTAAGGGTCTTTGCACGAAGTAAAGAGGAGGTGTGGGTAACTCGGGCTGTAAATGTTTCAAATATACTCAAAAAAACAGTGTTTGAGCGAACTACTTGTACAATTTGCAGTCTTTTTGTTGTTTGTTCAGTTTCTGTTCTATATATCTTCTGTACGCTGGCCTTAACTAAGCACATAACACAAATGGTTTTGAAACGTATATAAGAACTAATTAGTACAAACGACTGTACGTACCCGCACATGAATAAAACATGCCAATTTGTACATGCACCCCATTTCAATCCTGCCGAACTTATTTAACCAGTCAGCCTTAACGACTATGACAAAATCTTGCTACCTTCACAAGCAAGTCATGGTAGCAGCATTAGGCAAATGATATGTAATGAGATCTGTTGAAAGCAAGTTATGCGAGCAGCACTGCAAGTTGTAAAATAAATAAGCACACTCTCACCCCCAATCGCTACCATTTGCCTTAAGAGCGGCTGTCAGTAATTTTCGAGAATGTCGCGCAACTTTGCCAAAGTCGAATTCCCCAAACTTTGTCAGAT
>JAOBRG010372680.1:0-16126 GCA_027574985.1 Umimayanthus nakama
TTAGCCGAGTGCGAGGTCCGTACGGCAAGTTATGGACCGAGTTTTTTCCTTTCTTTTATGGCCCAAGCACGAAGCGCTTGGGCCATGAAAACAGGAAGGAAAAAACGAGGATCCATAACTTGCAGTACGGACTGAGCAAACGAGGCTATTAAGATGTTTATTATATGGCTTTGTTGATTACTCTGGTTTTGAAAAGAGCTAGCGGTCCGTACGGATACTTACGGACCTGGAATTGACCAATCACAGCACGCGAAATCATTCAGCCATATAATAAATTATTTTATTGTCAACCTCAGTAAGCGAGTTGAGGAGTGCTTAGCCAGTGCAAAATGAAAACATCAGCAACGCCGGTAAAAGTTTTTTCATGCGTAAATGTTATTTATAGTACTACCATTTCAGGGTTTGCAAACAACTATTAAAGTTGCTAAAATTGTTTGTCCTTGAAACTGCCGATTATCTGCATCGTTATATGTAAGCGATACAATTTAGGCAATTCAAATGTAAAACTAAATTAAGTCGCTTCTGTTTTACAAAATATTGTCTAAAAAAAATTAAGTAAGAAACTAAGCACACGATTTCTTTTTTAACAACAGCGTTGAAATCTGAGATTGCTGGCTCCAAGGAGATCGCCGAGCTGAGCAAGAAGTTTGTGATGGTCAATATTGTGGTAAGCAATCTTTGAGCATAAGTTCATGACACTTACATAGTACAATGTAGCAAGCAGACGCTCTTCTGTGATCTGATACAATAAATGCGGTGGGACAGTTTTTAGGAGCAAAGGATTGAGACATCTTAGCAAAAGCATCAGTTTTTTAAATGTAATTATACAAAGACTTTCAAAGCTTTGTACTTTAAGGGCGATTTCAGTCAGTTCTCAAACGATGCAGTGCGAGATATTTTCGATTGCCGTACATATATAAACGTACCTTTTAAATTAGCTTTTTACGGGGCGGATGAAATTTTAATGATGTACTAATGAAAGGATCACCGACAACATGAAAGAAATTGACCTAATAAATCAAATTGTAAGATGACACTTTGGAAGAATAAGAGGAATAGAGAAAACTCCTTATAACTTTACATTTCTTCAGCACCAAATTATGTCTATAAAACCGACCTACTTAAATTGAGAAAACATTAATTAAATTACATCGGTTTTTTTCTGATGTTCTAAATGCTAACGTAGTGTCGTATTCACTCTCGCTGTTGTTATTGACGTTGATTTTGTTGACGATGCTTTCAGTAACAAAATCTTTCCATGACTGCAGGAAAAAGATGAACCAAAAGATAAACAATACGTTGTGGATGGGAAGTACTTTCCACGGGTCTTTTTCTTGGGTATGTTTTTACTAACACTTGCATTGGTGAACTGAAACAACTGGAATCTATACTGTATGTTGAGAAAAACAACAAAATTATTGCGCTTGCCTGCCTTGTGTTTCGACCTATAACAACAAAGGTGCTATACTGTCCTATTTCATAGTTAGTGACGTCATATACGATAAATGTAATGTCAAATTTGCCATCTTGGATTTGTTGGCCCAAATCTACGATTATTAGGCAATACATCTTATGAACATATTTCATTTACCATTTCCTGATTTTCAATTCATTAAGCTTTTAGTTGTTATCATTTTCTTATATTTTTTCTTTATGCATTTGTTTTAGACCTGCTGTAAACATTTAGCTTAGCTAGTGAAGATAGTTTAGTTTAGGCCTGTTGGGTAGTAGATTTAATAATTTTAAATTATTGTAGATAGTAAGGGACTTTAGATAGTATTTTTAGACAATATAGAAAGTTATAGTTGCAATGTATCTTTGGTTTGATAACCACTAGCTTTTCGCTTTAATTTTACAGCAAAGTGGTAACCTCGTTAAATATTGTTGTCTTCACTATTGTTAGTACTATATTTGTTATGTTATATGATATATGTATATTAATACTATTGTTGTATATTAAAATAGTATTGTTGTTAGTTTTGCCGTTATTAAATGTTACTACTATTGTTGTTTTTTATTATCATCATTATTATTGTTACTATTTTTATTTTTATAATTATTATTATTATTACTTTTTTATTAGTAGTAGTAATATCTTTCGCTTCCGAGTGTTCAACATCAACGAAATTCATGTCCCCCGGTAGATTACAAAGGTGTTGTTCAAAAGGAACTGCATAACACTGAGCTTCTCTACGTGAAATACAAGTATGCTTATGAAACCTCGAAATCAGGTAAGGACTTTGTGAAATATTTCCCCCAATATTTGGATTCATACACAATTTTTATCAAAACTTAAAATCCTCGTAGTTTTTAAATGCACGTATTAGAATCATACATCATTGTTTTACAGGCTGTGAAGATTTAGCAACTGTTGATGATCAATATTATATATTGTATTAATGAACTGTGAAAAACTAACGTACTTGACAGTCAAACTGCGAGTATTCTTTCATTTGCACTGCACTGACAAATACTGAACCATCAATCCAGAGCAACGTGAAAATCTGTCATGATCAAACAACGAACTCCTAACTGACGGTTTATGAAGTTGTATTCATGTAAGCTAACGCATCTGCTAAGTGGTGTGCCGAAAATGAGCTTGCTAATGATCAGCAAGAATCGTTTGAAGATAGTTTGTACTTATATCTTTGTTGTGTATCCTTTCTTAAAGTTTTGAAAACAATGAAGAGTGCCATCGAAAAACTGAAGCCAAAGAAGAGTTTAGATGGCGGTAAGATAAAATTTAACGTACTTGTGAATTGACTTTGTGAATATATTTAAAAATATTAGACAGAGATTGAAAATACGGTTGCCAAAAGATGTGGAGTTTGTATAGGCGATACGTATCGACGCGAGTGCCTGCAACAACATCTATCACTAACTAGTTCATATTTTCTACCAACTGCATTGGTATCGATTGCTTACCTAGGTATGTTTGTGAACAAGTTTTGAAGTTTTGGCATTTTATAGCCTTAGCGTTTGTATGAAAAAAGTTCTTATGAAAAGAAAGAGTGCACTTACGTCGAGTCGGTGATCAAGACCCATCCCATTTCAGGGGCGGATTCAGAAATTTTTGAAAGAGGGGGGCCAGTTGGCCAGAAGCCATAAAATTTTAGAAAGGGGGGGGGGCCCCCAAAATCCATTAAAAGGTCGTCTGCTTGCTCATTTCACTCGTTTTCTTATAAATCTTTTACAAAAATCCGTCAGGGGGGCAGGGGGGGGCCCTGGGCCCCTCCCCTAAACCCTCCGCTGCATTTGCCAAGTTTGTTATTTTCATCGTATCAAAGTTTAAAGTTATTCATTTATTCTGAATCTGGAATAATTCTGTTACTATTTTTTAAAATACAATATAATTCTTCGCGACAGGTCTGGGTAAAGACATTCCCTGGGTCACACTGGACGAGGGCTACAAACTGGCGCTTAAAAAGTAAGTGTTATCGAAGTAACCTAAACTAATGGATTGTGAACATTTCTGTGATTACAAGTCAACACTGATTTGGGGAAAAAAGGAGGTTTTCTTACCTTTTTTCCTTGGTTTGAAGAGAACTTTCTTCTTAAAATAATATCATATCATAGATTAATTTAGTTTAACGATGGATTATTATTTTACAGTTGGAAACCTCTTATGCTGGTTATTACCAAGAGTTGGTGCAGTGCTTGCAAGAGTAAGTACAAAACATACTGAATCTTTCCCGTATTTCTTTTGTATTCCACTGCTCACGAAGGCCATGTTCTGAAGGCAGTTACTAAAGTTACAATGTTCCATCAACTTTATTACACGGTGCTGTGCTGGCGTTCCTTAGTTCAAGTAGTACCGACGTTGAAGAATATTTACATCATATTCAGACTGGAGAGTCCGTCAGTCCTACATATTTAGAGCTTTGTTTATGGTAGTTATGTGCGAGAAATTTGAAATCGAGTCAGCAAAACTGTTCTTTGAAAGAAACCCCGCCAAATTTATTAAGAAGAGTAACAGACAATCCAGGAAATTAAAGTGCTCAAACCAAACTATACGAAAAAACGCAAACAACATATTTTGTAACTTACAGAAACAAAGTGAGTTTTGGGCTAACTCTTCACTAACAAACGCTTTCACAAGAACATTGTCGGTTTGGAATGATCCATATGCTATTTGTTCAGTTTATTTTAAGCCAGTAGGTAAGTGAGAGACGGTTACATTGTTCTCTTCGATGTTTATTAGCAGCTACTTCGAGCAAACTATTGCCAAAATAATGTATGTGTCGTTAATAAACAATTCAATAAATGCGTAATAGCCGCCTCCACAGACATTACTCTTAAGTCTTTTCCGGATACTAATTTTGATTGGTGGATTCACAAGCCCGAGGGACTGATTAGGTTTTAAATGCGTGTGGAGTCGAGCACTGATCACGAGCTAGAGACCTAGACTCGCTTTTTATACCAGCGATGCTTCATTACCAGTAATTCTTAACTAAAGTTCAGCATAAGCTGCTATTTTTTTGTTTTTTTATAACCTACAATTAAATTGTTATTTTTGAGGAGAAAGCCACCTTTAATTGATAGGCCCTGTTATTCATATGTGTTTATAGACTTTATATTTTCTCGTCGCTAGTGTTCAAGCCAAAGTTCGCAAAATCGAGCAAGATACAAAAGTTCAGTAAGAACTTTGTGATGGTAAACGGAGAGGTAAGTAGCAGTTAATGTTCAGGAGCAGCTGACCAATTTTGAGATTGGGAGAAAGGGGAGCTATTAGGACTTGATATTTCTCTATTTTTTGTTGTTGGGGAAGAGGGGGCTGAAGAAATATTTTCTTACTTATTCTTTATAATTTTAAAAACAATTGGGGGAAGGGGGCTAGCTAATGCCTTACTAGTATAGGTTGTCTATCTCTTTAACATGTGAAATATTTAACGTACGCTAAAAGATGTTCAATAAAAATAGTACAACTCGTATCAGTCAAACCATGACATATTTCAACAATCTTTAAGTTTGTTCACACTTCACTTATGAATACTATTTTGACCCTCTTTCGCGTAGTGTTTTTCTACCTCTCCCTACTACCAACTTCCTCCCTAGTTTAGCTAATTAGTTATCGAACATTTTGAAATTTTGAATAGAGCTAATTCAAACAAGGTCGTCTTCTGAGTTGTTCAGAAGACAACCTTTTTTGAATTAGCTGTATACATAAAAACTTGGTTATAGTAATCAATCGGTTATTCGTTTAATTCTAACTGCTAGTAAGTTTGCAGAATTATTTTATGTCGTGGTCCTTGGTACAAAAGAAGGAAAAACTAAACAGCTTGCACAAAGACATATTAAGGAAATGATAAAGAGTGAGGCTTTCAATCTGAAAATCAATTAGCTAATTGTTTTGGAAAGGCTATCGTTGAGGTACTTTTGTGTCTCAAGTATTTTAGAAACGTGAAGTCATTATTGTGACAAAGCACAAAATGTAAAAATTGAAATAATAAAGTTACACTTATTTTTGCTGCCATCCCTTTTCTCTCAGGAAAGGGGTGTTGCAATAACCCCTCCCCTTCCTTAAAAGAGGGTTAATTGAACATTTTGGTTAGTTTGTTTTAGCAGTAGATCATTTACTTAGTGTTTTTAACCGTTTTTCTTCCTAACTAACAGGGTGACGATTTTGACGCTGCTGATAATAGATTCGACATTGACGGACAATATATTCCCAAAGTCTTGTTCTTCGGTAGGTTGACTATAGTTGAAGTGAAAAGTACAAGACTAAGTGTAAATTCAACAAATTGAACGAAATATTAAATTGCAAAACCAAATCATTCTATTGAAACTGTGCAGACTCCTGTAATGTTGCTGAAATCAAATGCAAATCAGTAACTGTTCATCAGTAGGATACCTAAAACTTTTTCCTTTCTATAATTGGTTTCGGCTCCATTAAATCCTATACCAAATGTAGACCATTTTTGGAGGATCCACCCACCATGTATGCACTGTTACTGAACAAACGTTAGTATAGGAAAGGAAAATAACCGTTGTAACCGTTAACAAAAAGTTAGCGTATATTACTCTCTACCCCCTTCCAACTTGGAACCCTTATCCACTCTTTCATAAAACGAGAGAATCTGTAAAAAGGGTAAACAAACTTGTTGATTATTGATCAATCGTTCATGGAACCAAAGCTTCTGTCTGCAGTCGGCCATTTCTGATATACCACCCAAATTGCACTAGTTTTGACCAGGAAGCAAGGGGTTGAACTTAAACACAAAGCTGCTGATGAGAGTATATCATGACCCACGCCGGTTAGTCCAAAAGATAGCACAATGTATAAAGGATAACGTTAAATTTGGCAATAACAACAACATTAAAACAATGTTTATCAATTTTTTTAAAGAAATGTTAAATAGAGTTATGCACATCAAACTTTGAAACTTTTAGATCCCTTGGGGAAGATCATGAAAGATATTGTGCATATCGGAACCACGTTCAAGGAAAGTAAATATTACTACTGGGAGCCCACTGCAGGTAGGGTATTCACTCGCTACATAGAGTGTATATATAAAGTCATGATGAAAGTTGCATCTCAGTTGAGATAACTACCGTTTGCTCTTTACGAGCCAGTTAGTCTGAACCATGGGATTGTGAGTTGTGAATTGGTAGGAATAAAAAGGCCGAGTTCAACTCATACAGAACCAATATAAAGATAATGTTGGCATAAAGGTTAGGATCAGATACAGGGAGAAGTCTTGAACAAAAAAATGACAGATACACTTGAGCTGGGGGCGGGGGGGGGTTGGTGAGAGGAATCAGGCGGACCCCCGTTTACTTTCGATACAATTCACCCGGTTGACACGATAATTGGTACATAAAATGAGTTTCCTTTGTACTTTCAATTAAGTGTAATTAGTTTCCACGGCAAGCATAATTAAATTAATGACGGCACAAGTGGCCGGCACCATGGATTTAAATTTTTCAGATTTTATTCAAATTTGAGTTATATTATTTCAAAATGACGAGAAAGCTAATAATATCTACAATTTAGTTGGAATCAGTTGTCAGCACCTACAGTTTTCAATTTTTTTTAATATCGTGTTTAAGGCTTACCGTAACACCACAGCGACACGTGAAAAAAAATGTTGGCTATCTAAAATACAATGCACTTGCAAACTCTTACTGAGTATCTGCACCAGCACTTTACTAAAAAGCAATCAATAAAAAATGTTCACTTGGAATAGTAAAAACTTTACTATTTTGTATATCTAGACAACATCTTTGGATACATATATGCGTAGAACTGACCAAGGGGGTATAGTATTAGGAGAAAGAAACAAACATTGAACAAACATATTGTACAAACATATCAAACAGTATGCAAAGCAATAGATTTTAAATTAGAGTAATATAATATAAATTTTTGAGCGAGTCGGCCGTTTAGAATGATACGAGCCTCGTAATTTCAATATGTGTCATCAGTCATGGCCGTAGCTAGCGCCAGGCAGCCAGAAGGCAAATACACCCCTACCCGTTCCGCCCTAAGTTTGGACCTGAAGTTAATTAAAGAGTAGTTTTTTCAGTGCAATGCAGTTGTTTCTTCGAGCCGTAGCTAGGACGGTAAACGCCCTCACCCCCTGCCTCCCAACCCTGAGGTCCTCGATTCCATCCCTGGCCTGGTCAAGGGTTGAACATTTGAGTGACCTCCTTTCCCGCTAAAGTTCACCCAGCTTTCCATCTATCCCGTCGGAAAAATGAGTGCCAACATACATGGACCGCTTTGTACATCTGCTTATGGTCCGCTGGGATTAAATTGATCATTGTAAAACGCCTTTGAGCATCTTTCGGATTCGCATAGAAAAGGCGCTATATTAATACACAAATTTCCTTTTTCTTATTCCCACCTGACATAATTTTGAGAAAAGCTACGGTCCTTGCTGCTCTACTGTTAAAAAGTAAGGCCATTGCTGATAAATATATTTACACTTACAGTTTATCGATCAATGGAGAAAGCTCTTGATATGGTAAAGGCCATGCCGCGACCAAAGAAGAAGGACGAACTTTAAATGGTTCCAACTAGGAGTTAACACTCAACACGCCAAGCGCTAAAGGATTGTGACAATCGAAGACAAGAAGAAGCATCCCTTGACTTTTTGTTAAAATTTTTAATAAAGTTTTAGTACAAATATCATTACGTATCCTAAAAATCTTTGAACTTAGACGGCAACAGTTTTTACGCAAAAGACTTCAGTTTTTTAAAAAGAATACTTGGTTTAAAAGCGAGATAATAAAACATGAGTCTACGGGGTTAGAGAGCTACTCGTCTGTACAGCACATGTTTCTCTTACAAAATCGAACTAATGGTAATACCGCCTTTAAGTTCCGCATACCATTTGATGAGTTTTGTGAAACCACGCTACGATCTTGGGCTGCATGTAGAAAACTTTAACCAACTCGACTTTTCAAAGATGTATTCGTTTTATCGACATACTATATATATTTAGTAAGTAAACATTTTTGTTTATACTTACCGAGTAAGGGTCGTAAACCAGCGTTTGGGATTTTGTTTCATAGAAATCACATTCTTAGGCCTGTAATTAGTTAACGCTCGTCATACGTTTAACCAACAACGTTCATTTATTCCATGCATTTGCAGATCTCACATTACATTTGCAATAAAACATATGCTCATAGATGCAACTGATGCATGGATGTCACATGGAGCAACTGTAGAGTTGATCGTTTCAGATGACCACATAAAGAACACTTACTCTTTAGGTAATATGTTGCCACGTGGACACACACAAAATATAAAAAAATAGTGTTAGTGTATCAACTGATAATGCCCTTACACAAGGAAATATACAGCCATGGTACACGCATACGGCAGGGTACAACGATGTTGCAACTCTTTAAATGCAGGAATAATTCCAGTAACATTTAGTTTATCTAAGACAATGGAAGCATTAAACTCAAACAGACTCAGATTTCCTTAGTCCTTGCGTGAAGAACTTACTTCCTTTGAATTGTTAAACGCAATACGACAACTGGACAAGATAATCCTGTATCATTTTATTAGACTATGACACTATCAACTAAACAAGATAGGAAATTCTTACTTAATAAGTTTAATAGGAATAGTACCAGACACATGCATTTCTAAAAATGTGTATATATCAGTGTGACCTTTTAAAATTTCCAACCAATTTAAAACCTTTAACCAAGCCATCTCTCAGTACCTGTAACACGAAAGCTTTAACAAAAACAAAAGGAAAAATTGATTAATTTAGCAGAATTAAACCAAACTATTAGCATCCCGTCTGTGCTTTAAACATATTCGTCTCTACGCAATGTCTAATCTATCTGTACGTGTGTTGAGGTTCATTTTTTCTTGTTAAGGAAAACATGCGTTATCAAAACAAGGGAGAACAGATAGAAACTCTAAAAATAGTATGTAAAATGGTTGAAAATAATGGGGGTATAAAAAGAGCTGACCTATTAACTTTTAGAGATACATAACCCAAAATCTAAAACAGTTTTTCTCGAAATTTGTTTGTTAAGTTATTAGGTATAGAAATAATACTTTCCCACAGTTTATTTCCTTTAGCCAAGATTAAAGTATATTCTTTAACCTTCATTTATAAAGTTTTCGAACTTAAACAATAGAAGCTAAACGTTTTAAAGTCAACGCTGTTTTCCCTTCAAAATAGTCATTCCCAGTGTCTCCAAATTGTTGCCAAGTAACACTATTTTTCTGTGTGTAAGGAGTCAGAAATTAAGCCTTGTGAATCTAATTTAACCATGCCACGGTGGCGTTTGAGCCACAATGAGAATTCGTCTTCGATTCTTTCAAAGGCGAAGAATGTCTTCAAAGTTGTGTATGTCAATTGTAGCAGTACTTTCTTTGCTTCTGGTGATTCTTTACTACTTTAATCCCGTTAGCCATTCGCAAGAACACCGGGTTGCTAATAATGGCAGTAAGATTTCTCAAATAATCTCAGACGTAGAAGAAAGTCAAGAAAATCAACAGCCAGCAGATGGTGAATTGTTTTTACCAACTACAAATTCCAGACGATGGCCTACATTGAATATGGAAAGTAAAATCAACTTAAATCGGGATGTAGTAGCGACACCAGGGAAAAGAAGACCAAAAGTTGTCAATCCTGCTAAAGATAGCAGCGATTATGAAATCAAGAAGAATGCTGAAACTATTAATGTCAAGAGAAACTTAATTCTTCAGTTAAAAAACAAGAAAATGGGGCAGCCGGACGAGTTAAACACTGTTCATTTTCACTATATTAATAGCAACAAAAGTTGGAGTTCTGTCGGAAGAAACATCAAGGAGGGTATTGCTATTGCACCCACTTTAGAAGATAAAACTCTTGTACATGACAAAACACAAACAAACAAGCCAGTTACAACTTTTCAAGGTGCAAGTAGAATGATTCCAACTAATACAATCATCGAAAACACTGTTAACAGCCAATCACGCTTTTCTGAATCTCTCCAGGAAAGCCTATTACAAAATAGAAACCATATTAAAATGGAAGAAAAAGCAGAACAAAACGCTGTCAACAACAAAACAAAGTATGACAATCAACTAGAAGTACATTTACTAAACAATGAAACAACTTTGGCTGGCTATTACAACAGCAACTCGGGAAACGCTCGTGAAAAGGCAGACACTAGCAAATTACACATCTTTTCTAACAGAGACAACAAGTTAACAACTGGAAATGCAACAGTCACCCGTCGCAAATACTTGTTTTCGAAAATTGCAAATTGGGGCAATAGTCACACTGGTGAGATAGTGAATTTAAAGAAGGAGGAAAATTATGAAGAAGAAAAGCTAAAGGATAGCATTAGCACTAAAAATATTACAAGACAGGTAATGAAACTTCGACAAAATACCGCAATCCTTTATAAGGAAGGTTATTTTAACTCCACATATCTTACATTCTACCGCGAGGCCATGCCCGAGAGAAACCATAAAAGGCTCTCCGTATTGCTTCTTCACGCTTCTGCGTTTTCTTCTTCGACATGGTTAACAATTGGAACACTTGAAATTCTGGCCGAGTCAGGCTTTCGAGCTGTTGCCATCGATCTCCCGGGATTCGGAAATTCTAAACAATCGAAGATACCGTACTCGGAGAGAGATATTCTTGGATACATGATCAAACTGCTGATAGATCTTCGGCTAGGATCCTGCGCAATTATTGCACCGTCTCGGGCAGGAGACTTTGCAATGCCATTGGTGATGCGCTATCCTGATCTTGTGCAAGCCTTTGTGGCCGTTGCTCCAACTTATACGTCAAAGTTCAGGACAAAACGATACCAAGAAATTAAGGTTCCAACTTTGGTGATTTTTGGCGAAAATGATGGCACACAATTACACATTGCTTCTCTTGATAATCTTGAGCATCTCGTTGACAGGAAAATCTACATGATCAGAAATGCGACTCATCCTTGCTATGTTGATAAACCCCGAACATTTCATAAGCTATTGGTAAGGTTTTTATTTAAGACTGAAGCGAAGAAGTTTTCCAAACAACTTGACAGAAAACATAAAAACTGAGACCTGATTGTTCTTTAGCAAATCCTGCCAAGTTTTTAGTTATGTAGTGAAGCCATGTTTGGCTTTGCAGTTATAGCAGGTGATCTCTGTGCTAAATTCCAACTAACGACTCAAATTGACATTTTGTTTTCCGTTCTTTCTACTTTCTCTACTAGACAATTCAATTAATCACTAGCTGCGTCACAGGCACAAGTTATCCCTAAATAAATACTGCTTTGCAAACCAACATTTTCATTTTGCGCCATCCTTGTCAGAGTATTGCCCTAGTGGCTGCTAAAGCTTTCGAGTTCATGACAATTAAAGCACTTTTCATGACAACAAACGGCTGCTCGTCGAAACAACTTGACAAAGAGTAGCAATGTTCCATTTCACTATCATGAAAAACCTTTTGTTTTCGTGAGAAGTGATGAACAATAACTATCCTATCTTTTCTCGTACTTTCTTATCACAAAAAGGCCACAGTTTAATTGTTCACATTCTTTCAATCTCTCCGTAACAACCAGAATTTCAGTCTTGAAATCATAGTCAACAGTATTCTTAAGCTGTAAACATTTTTTTTTAACTTGACAGAATGTTATAAGCATGCTATTAAATATTACATGCGTTATATACCGAAACAAACGTTTTCACGCACGCATTTAACGGTAAGCAGAAAAATCCCACCAATTTCACACATCAAAGTTATGTATAAATCGTGCAAAAGTTCACTGTAATGAAAATGAAGGGCAAACAATACGAAAAGGAATTTTAGTAGTCAAATTTGTGGTATTGAAAAAGCTGGGACTTGAAGTGAAACTCGAGTAATTCAATACACCAGTTCTATACCATTTCATCCTGAGCTAATGCAAGTTTTGATACGACTATAAAGGATCAACATGGAGTCTTCCTTAAAAATGCAGACGGGACGACTCACTTGCAATATTTTAACACAACCATGGTACACATCTAATTCTGTCTGCGCTGTATACCCCAGAAGAAAGTTTTACACATATTGGTAACATATTCTATTAGAAACTAACAGTTTGGATCATCAAGTTGTGTTTATATTTTTTGGATGGTGAACGAGCCGGCGTCCAGTAGCATGGATCACACGACAACGATGCAAGCTTGTAACCGCGCGGAGCATTTCTGCTGGAAAGTTTAAATAAAACTGTGAACAAAAAAATGCAACGGTTCATTATCAAGTACTGAAGCCTTTATTTATGTAGCTTCATGTAGAAGTCTTATCATTCAATTACTAATATGTACTTGTCAAGTCGGACTATCCTGACTTTCTAAACTTTTCACACAATTTGATCATCTATAAAAAGAAACATGCATTTTGCTCATCAGTTTCACCCAATACTTAAATTAAACTACATTTTATTTTCAAAATCGCCCGGATACCGATCAAACTTCTGTTGAAAACCGTAAGACGGGTCGCTGATAAAAGTTGCTATTGTTTCATTTGAAAGAAGTGAGTTCCCAATTAAACCGACCTCGGTTAGATAGTCAAATATTTTCACCAAATATCCTAATGTTGATCTCAAGACCTTCAAACGTTAACTAATTCAAGTCTTAAAAGTTGGCAACGACATTTAAACAGTCGCGATGAAGGAAATTGTAGCTTACTTGAGTGCAGCAAGAAGAGAAAGTTATATTGAAGATTTGGGTTGAAAATGCATGGAAACACTCTGAACAAATGAGAACGAACATCAAAGCTAATAGTAAGTATTACAAAACCGCTAGAATCTTGATAGCTGATGGAAAACATTGGAAAAGCTTGGCTTAAATTTAAGAGTTTCTTTAAACTAGAAAACTTGATTGGTTGAGTTTAATGTTTCTTGACAAACTTTCCGAAGGCTATGTTGTCATGAGAAATAATGTTTTCAAACTATTGTCACTTAGATTTTGACAAACCTCACTGCTTGCACATACTTGTGGAAAGACCCTTACAATACAGTACAAAGTCTTACTTTCTCGACTTGTTTGGTTCTTCAAGCTATGGATAAGGGCTGAACGAGAGCAGTGTTCGTGTAAATGATTCACTCCTTGAATTTGCTATCGCGAAGTTCTGACTAAGTCCGTTTATGTTAAATCTTTTTCTTTTCAACGTTCTTTAGCATACATTCACCCACAAGAACTATTCCTTGAAATATATTGGTTGCTTTTGGTAGCAGTTCCCTGCGTGGGATTTTTAGATACTTTTAATTCAAAACTGTTGGAATGTTGAGATATTTCTTTGTACAAAGGATTTGTCAGGTTCATTTTAAAACCAAGCCAATTTCAAATACTTGGCTTTCAAGGGTCTCATACATAACCTGAGAAAACAGGCAGGAAGAAATTCCCTAAACACTTAAATAGCCACGCAGCGTGTAGAATAGTTTTAAGCTCTCGTAATTGATTTGAGAAAAATGATTGGAAGATGTTTTGCTGAACACTCTTATATATAGAGAGGTTTATAGAGCAGTCTTTGACGCCTTACACTTTAATGTAACTCAAAATTAAAAGATGTAGCTCAGTGCAAATCTACGTTTATTTCTATAACGGTATGTGGCTTTTACATATCTGAGCTAGTTGCACATTTTATTAATTTCATGTTTCTCAAGAATGTTTCGTTGTCTACTTCGTCTAAAAAAGGCGTAGTTTTGGTAGCTACTGACGAATACGACGTAGCTCGAACCTTGGTCCTGTTCAATAATACTTTACTTTACTTTATTTCATAGGTTTAAGTATTGTCTCAGATACATGTAAGGGGTTGCAAATGTCATTGTTTTTCGCCAAATTATCTTTTATGTGGACTTTTGAGCCGCATTCTTCTTCACGCAAGACGCCAAAGTATATAACTGAGCTTCAAATGAGCGGGAAACCGAGTGGTGGAATGGGTAAGGGCTGAAAGAGAGTGGTGTTTGTGTAAACAATTCCCTTCTTGTCTGTGCTATCGCGAAGTCCAGACTAAGTCCACTTATGCTAAATCTTTTCCTTTTCATAGTTCTTTAACATACATTCACCCACGAGACCTGATTCTTTGAAGTATATTGGTTGCTTTTGGTAACAGTTCCTCGATTGCTCAGTCAGTAAGGCAAGTTATGGATCCTCGTTTTTTCCTTCCTTGTTTTCATGGCCCTTGCGCATTGCGCTTGGGCCATAAAAGGAAGGAAAAAAATCGGTCCATAACTTGCCGTACGAACCTCGCACTCGGCTATTAAGAAGTATGTATATACTATATTTTTTTTGTATTTCCTTACCAGTGGCGGATCAAAGTTGGGGGGCTCTTGTGCTCCCCCGCATCCTTATGGATTTTTTTTCATTTTTCATCAAAGCAAAGTTTAATAGCAAAAAAATTGGTATTAAAGGAGTACAAGATTCGTCTCAAAATGCTGGAAATGGCCATTTTAGAGACTCGAATTTTCAAACATTTCTTGGGGAGCATGCCAACTGACCTCCCTAGAAAGCTCGCGCTTTCGAAGCTCTTTGGTGCCCCCACCCCCCTCCCTTTTGAAAATCCTGGATCCACCCCTGCCTTTCTTTTTTTCAAGTCCCTTATATTTAAAATATTGTACATTTCCTATAAAACTCTTTCTAGCTCCAAAACTAATGTATAAACGAGGTCTTGTCCTAAAGAGCTAAATCAATAGCTATAACTGTAAATGAAAACACAACTTGTCTGTATAAAATAATTTTGCTATTTTTAAGAGCAGAAACAAATTTGCACACTTCATTTTTGCAAATGACTATTGCGCATCAGCTCATCACAGCTTACACAGGTCTATATTTATCAATACACAACGCGAACGGCGCACTCAGATGTTTGAATCGACCAAGTCTGAAAACAATTTTCTTTTTTTCCTCAAAAAGATATCTTTATTTACTCGTATTTTGAGACACTTCGTTACTTACTGCACTAACAAAGTCGAAATTTGTTATCCCATTCAATGATGTCAAGAAAACTAGCTTGTTTGTAATATTACTGTAGACATGTTAACAGCACTTGTTTGTGATATGTATTACTGCAAATATGTGGCTTTTATGGCTTGTGACTCAAAGCACTTTTTTTTCACGAGAAGATTTAAAATCATTGCTATAGGTATACTTATATAGGTATATAGGCATACCCTGAGAGGGCAGCGGAAAGTGAAATTGCCACTCGTCCAAGCTACCACACACGGTCTTAAGTCTTTTCGTTGCTATGCCGCTACACATTGGAACCATTTAAAGGAAATGAAAACCAGATGTTCCGAAAATTTGAAATCTTTAAAGACCCGTTTGAACTCGATATACTGAACTTAGTTTTGAAAGGCCTTTCCTAATGTTTATTTCAGCCTTGGTATTGCTGTAAATTTTATAAATTCCTGCTTGTTTAATTGTTTGTTTTAAATTTATTTATTTGTTTATTTGTTTATGTGCTTAGTTTTTTCGGAGATGCTAGATTACAATCTTTGTAAAACTATTTATAAATCCGAAGTAAAATCAAGTCTATGTATGTACATGTATGTATGTATGTATGTATGTACGTACGTACGTACGTACGTATGTACGTATGTATGTATGCATGTATGTATGTATGTATGCATTGAACTTTGCTGCTCTCCATTTCTCAGTTCACCTCGCCCTGTTACTTTGCTAGTT
>JAOBRG010372680.1:16226-26245 GCA_027574985.1 Umimayanthus nakama
ATGTATGTATGTATGTATGCATTGAACTTTGCTGCTCTCCATTTCTCAGTTCACCTCGCCCTGTTACTTTGCTAGTTTACAAATATATCGAACAAAGGTGTTACAATAACTTTGAACGACGGTTTTCTCAGAAAAAGGGAGACTTTCCTCGAAGTGGATTTAGAAACTCGTTTTGTAGATTAATGCCTTGGTGCAAATAAACAATTAAATCTTTATTTTGCTCCTTTCACTTATGTTTCGATTGAATTATAATTGTGATTTATAACAATATAGTATGAAAACATCAGCTATATACAAAAATCTGGAAAAAAACAACAATAACGTTAACCCAAAACTAAGTTTTCAACAGCCCAAACAGTCTTTTAAATAAACTTTTGTTTTTACGACAAACCAAGACTGAATATTTGGCAGTTTCTTAGTAAACTTGTTTGTTTGATATAAAGTATTTTGTACTTACCTCCGACAGAGATCGGGTATCTTCAATCAAACAAACTAACCACCTGAGAGAAAAATATTTATGAAACATCAATGTTTGCACGACAACTACAAACAGTATGTATGGAAGCGTGGTAGATAGTATATGAAATTATATATTCTAGTAATGAACTTTCATAACATTCTCATCAGCCGACACTATGTCATGAATAGTACGTACGTATGACTCATTATGCCAAGGCAAAAAAAGAACAAACTAACAGAAAAAAAAACTTTTTTAAGACATTAAAGAAAAACTCGATGAATGAGTGTCGAACTGAGATGAAAACATTGAAAAGAAGCACTGACTATAGTAAAGCTCAAGAGATAGATATAGTGAGATAAACAAAAACAATGGCGTTAGCTCACGAGATGCCAAACCACATAGAAATGAAAACACAGCATATCGATATTGGATGCAAAACATGGTAACTTTCCAAACCAAAATCTCCCCAAAAGTATAGCCACCGCCGTAAAACTCGATTTGGAATCTTTTAAAAGTCCGAGGAAAAAGCCATTTGAACAAATATCAGCCAATGTGTTTTGCTTCTGGAATTTACAGTACGGTATAGTAGGGTTTCTTCTTAGAACACAAGCAAGCCTGATAAAGTAATATAATGACTTATCGGCCAAATTTGCCGGGCACGTTTTTTTTGAAACATATGATACTATAATGTTGTTAAAAATGGTTGCATTTTTAAAATGACACTTCGTGTATTGAAGAAGGACACGCTTAACATTTTATCAAGCATTAAGAATAAGGACAAAAACCTATTTCGCAAAAACAAGGCAGGAATGGCGCACATGAACGCATGTCATGAAACAGTCATTGTGTCAGTGGCTATTTTTAATATGTAAGCCATTTGTCTGCATGGTTACAAGAAAGGCAGACTTTTAGATTCTTTGTTTTATGAGAAAACGAAGTCCGTATGCATATGAACAACAACAACAACAAAACAACAATTTATTGCGCTCTTTTTAGACTATTTACATCAGAGAATAGATAAGCGAAGTTTATAAGTTGGAAGGAGCACAAGCCACTTGAAAATAGCGGAAACTAGTCGCGTCAAGTGACTTTGGTCGAGCGACAAAAGTTTGGAATTTGAAATGGTTGTTGTAGGAGAATACATCAATTATAATACACAAATAACACTAGCAAATAGTTAAACAAAAAAGTATAAAGCTGTAAAGCATAAAACACGAAACATGAAACATGAAAGGGGAACTAAAAGGCAAATTTTCGAAGATGAGGACAAAAACATCAAAAGAAGCCGGTGTCGAACAGACTAAATATAAAAATAGCTGTCAAGAATGGAATCTGTTAAAAGTCTTTTAAAGGAATTGCGGGACTTAGATTTAAAATCATCTTGAATTAAATTCCAGATTTTAACACCAAGAAAACGAATGTTGAGTTTTCCATAATTGGTTCTTATTTTACGAATGTAGGAAGGAGCTGCATGAATTGTTCTTTAAACTGCCATCAAGTTTACCTCAACAAAACGCTTATAACAACGTTAACATGCATTCAGTTTCACTGTGTTTATCCTTTTTCACCACATGAATGCAACAGTAGAGGCTTTCCTCAACATAAGCCTCTAATATTTAGATTTAATTTAAAATAGAAATGTTATGTTAGGCTTGAAAGGGTTGTTAAGGTCTAAAACGAAGACCGAATCCTCTCTGACCATTAACTTCAACTGTTAGCTAAAGGTTTTAGAGCAAAGTTCTTTTCACTAGCATCTGTTTCGCACCTGCATTTGATTGACTTAGCCACACCAAGTATAGTACTAGTAGATAATTTCTTTCTATCAGATATATCGAGGGACATTACCACAGGTGATAAGCGGAAATCTAAGACTTCGTAAGATATAGAGGAACTTTCTACCTACTAAGGAATAAGGAAAATACACGCGCCAGACAAAGTTTACTTCTTCGAGAAGCAGACAATCACAAATTTCTTATTTTTTTTTCGCCGATAAACTCGAAAGTGTCCGATGATTAGCATATGCTCAGCAAGTGGCCACAGGACTGTTCAGATTGGCTGGTGCACCCCAACAGAGACGCCATTCCAAAACAACTGGTTGTCAGCAAGTGTTGCTTGTTTCTGAAAACGTGGACGTACTCGCAGTAAGCTCCGAAAGATGTTTTTAAAGGCAAAGGAGAGGTTTTAGTATTAAAGTAAAAAACAGATTTCAAACATACGTTGAGGTTCTTCCAGATAAACTGATCATAGACAGATTTATGGAGTGGGCTGGGGAAAAAATACCCTAGGAGGGAAACAAAGGCGGGGATTCGGGGAGCAACATGGGCTCACTGAACACTTATCATTATATCTCAGCCAGTAACATAGGGAATTGTACCTTTACCTTGCTTCAGTTGTAGTTTATGAACACTCTGAAACAAATTTAAAAAACGATGAGTCTCCATTCTTGTATGTTCTTTTGTGGACCCCCAGCGGCAAACATTTAGCAGTTCTTAGTTACTAATTAATTGATAGTATAAAATAAAACGTCTGTTTTTGCTTCGATACTAGTGTAAACATGATTATAGATGGATGAATTTAACTCTCTGGAAGTGAAAGAAATGAAAGTATTGGCAGCATCTCCAGAAGTATACTTGACTTAAACATCGGATGAGAACATTTAGAATTAAGTGTGGAAATTCACCTATTGATCAGGTATTTAAATGAACTGTATCGTGAATAGCTGGTGATTCACAAAAACCTGTTTTTTAGAGCAGTGATTTAAACGACCTCCTAAGGGAGGGAATTTACCCGTTACATGGTACTGACATGACTGTGCGAGAACGGACAAAAAAATGAACGATTTTTCATACTGACATTTGTTTCCTGCTGCATCTGGGCAGGAGTTCGTGTATGACAATTACTTCTTGCAGAGTTTTATTTTTCAATGGAGAAAGAAAAGATGTATTATAGGATTCTGAAATTTAGTCAAGAACCTCTGTTTGAATGACAGCATCAACGGTCAAAAGCAAGTATGAACCTTCGTTTTACCAAGGATCACGTTTGTAACCTCAGCAGATTTCACTGTCACTAAGCGGCTTACAGTGGTAAAAATAACGTATCCAGAACGAAGATATTTGACAACAAAGTATAATAAGCATGTCAGTTTTCCTTCTCATCACGAACATATATAATCAAAAGTAGGGTTTCAGTAGTAATCAATATCTTGTAAGTTTTTCTATTTGTTCACAACTTCGATAATCTTAAAAAGACTTATAGATGACTTTATAAAAGGTAACCCTATTTGGTTCAAAGCGGGATGTACACGCAAAGTGTAGTGTACATCAATCAGTTCACAAAGTTTTAAAAGCATCGGGAAGTCAAAATAGGATCTGTCTTTTTCAGGATAAGTCATAGTGTGACCGGTACAGTTGATCAGTTTTATCGATTGCGTAACGGCGTATCGATGATTAACGTCGACTTCCAGCAAGCCTTATTGCGCGCGAAAGCACAGCCAGGTAAGCCTATAGCTAGCCACAGTGAATCAAAATATGGTCGAAAACTTATCGTTTTCGTCAGCTTTAACTGAAGGAGGAAGAAGTGACAGAAAAAGAAAAGTTGAAGAAGTTCTATTCTTACAGATTAACAAACTTTAGAACAACAGTATCTTCAGTCGAAGGCGCTCGAACCAGTACTGTTCCTGCTCATACTATACTTCTAACAACAGAACCGATCGTTGAGCGGGCGGCCGCTCAATTTTTTGTATCTTTTAACACGTTTATAGTACTGAAGGAGAAACTTAGAGAGCGGAAATAACGCATTTCAAATTTAAAAGATTAAACTCCCATCGTTTTCAACGATAAACATATACCATCTGCTTCTTCTACCAAAGGATGTGTTTTTACAACCAACACCATAGCGTACTGTTTGTTTTAATTCTGGTGGCACAGTTTGACAAATGTATGAATTTAGAACTGACTTAAGAATCAAAAACGTGCTTAAAAATTTGCAATGGTTATTGTTCGTGTTCTCACTTTCTTGTTTATGAAAACACTGCGTGGTTCCTTATAAATGCATCTTTGATGTTTTGCTTCGAAGACAATGATTTTAACAATAAAAGAAACAGTTTGCTATAAACACTTGATTTATTCATCATATCATTGACCTCCTAAAGAGGTAACACATAATTAAGTTACATACCGCCACAAAAGATTTTAGAACCCCTGCCTGTTCTCGACACCCCCTGCTTGTTGGTCAGTGTGACAACTATAAACAATTTTTGGCTTAGTGGCCGTAAATACTAGTAAAACAAAATTTCTGTTTACAACAACACAATGGGGGTATTTAGCTTGTCATGATGTGGCACCCGTTCATTCTCGCGCGACTATGTTTGTTTTCTCTTGTGTTTGACTTGTGCACTATTGCTTGAAAACAATCAATAGTTTAACCGAATTATATTCGTTCCACTAAACATTGGTCTTTGATTACATGATATTGATTACTGATTCAGTTTTTATCAAAAGCGATAATACTAATTTCTTTTAAAATTAAAGTATTTTTGAAACCGAAAGCATAACGTACATATCAGAACCTTGAAAAATACTCGTTAATTTCATGTTTTTTTTTGTCTCATCTGCCAATTGATAGGCAGTGAAGTCGCTTCATCGTGAAATTAACCCACTATCACGGTAAAGTTGCCCCACTTCCATAGTGAAGTTGCCAAACACCTCATAGAAACATGTTTAGTTATATTTGAAAATAACTCTTTAACTGCTGTTAGTTCGAACAAGCGCATTTAACTTAAATAACCAATAATCGCTAAAAAACAAAGTTCAACGAATATGTTACAAAAAAACTCGGTTCAACTTCGGCTGATTGTCGAACTTCAAATCCGTGAACGCGGACAGCAGTTTGAGATCGTGGATTTCTCGACACTAAAGCCGGCCTCTACACGCTTGGCAAATCTCTCTCTTGTCGTAATGTGCTAGGTGTGTGTAGTGTACAGCTTTATTTTCTCTGGTCTGCTGGCAATGCAGAGATCTTTGTCTTTGACAACTCCGCGAAAACACACGACAAAATAATAAAAAAACAACCCTTTGATTTTCAGTAAAACTCTTCCTTCACCCAGTAACTTACAAACTAAAGCTGTTCGTTCATAATTCGATGGAACGCAGCTTTGTTAGCTGTGAACAGAATCTTGTTCGCCCGACAAACCAAAACGAGAACACCGCATCAAAGGAAGATGTTCCAAGTTCCAGTCACGTGACGCGCACATTCGCTAAGTGTTTACTAAACCATTGAAACTCAAGAAATCCGGTTAGCCTCTTTTCGTTTCGGAAATGAAAACTGCACAAGTGTATTCAAAATTTGTTTCTTTTTCTGTTTTGTCGAATCCATCATAGTCTTTGGTAAGAACCTTAAGGAAAAAAACATAAAAGTAACAGAACATACATTCCTAAACTTCATACGTTATACTTGCTCAGTTGAAGGGCATTAACAGTACAACTGTACTAAAAATATTTGGGCTATAAAAACAAACTTCCTATGTTTTTTATTTTATGAAGAATAAACTGATCAAAACCATCTCATTTTATACACATGCAAAGAGAGTCTTTTGAGCACATAAGTGTTGAAGGAAACAGGATTTACGGGTCGCAACAATGTTAGAATTGTTCAGCAATGATTTCTCTAAGGCTGCTCTTCAGAGCTGATGTGCACTAACCCTCAGACTTCTATAAAATTGAAAAACGGAGCCTTGACTGTAATTCGGCTGCTTATTTAGAACACATAGTAGTCGTCATTGCTGTAGTTTCAGCCGATTTTAGAAGAGAAATGGAAAGGCTGTAAAATCAAAAGGGGTAGTTGCGCACAATCATGGAACCAACGGCTTCAACATGTAACCATAGAGCAATGGATTCTGTTGAGCGGTAGCGAAGGTAGAGGAATAAATGTTTTCGCTCACAAAAAGGAATTACATGCTTAATCTATTCCTAGATACATGTCTAAGAATTGTTTACAGAGTTAGATTGTGATTAGCGTCTATAGATAGAGCTCTATAGCTATATGTGGTTCTAATAAATATTTGCATGCTTATTTGGTCAGACGTTGAAAACGGTGTGCTCGTCAAAACAAAGCAAACTTCATTTTCAAAACTGAATGTGTTCATTGGTTCATCCAGTTGCGATACACCCATACCCTAGTTTGAAGATGTTATCAACTGACAACATCAGTAGAAGACGAAACAAAAAAACTTGTGAAACTAACACCATTCGTTTCTGAGTCCGGCGGGACTGTGTCAGTGAAGACCGAGTAACCGAGCAAAATCGTTTTACTATAATTAACAGTTAACAGTTAGTTTATTTCCACAGTTTTTTTACAAGATAGAAAGTTTATAAGACAGCAATGTGGAAGGTTCAGGAATACAACCCATAAGGGGTTAACGGGTTTCTGAAATTATTCCTGCAAAAATTAACAAATTTATGAAGAAATGCTTTAACTTGGAGAAAAGTTAGAAAGAACAACTCAATCATAGCAAACGGTAACGAACCGAACGAGAGATAGACCCAATTTCTCTCGGCCGGGGAGACTAAAAAACTACCTCCATGGTATATAATGGTTAAAGTAGTTTTGTAGTTTCGTCTAAATATTTCTTGGGTTTTTTCCAGTGGACATCTGTATCTCTGAACTCTCTGAAAATTGATGTTAATGGAAGCTCACAGGCCTCCAAGGACATATATACCGACATATATACTCACCTCAACAAACATATTTACAGCTTATAGGAGGACCACGAATAGCCCTACAACAAAATCGACATATTTTATCCAAAGATTAAACAAAGCTAGTATTCACTATATATTTGCATTTTAACTTAATTCATTAAAGGCGCTGTAACGAGAGTTCTATAGTGTCTTTAAGATAAACGTTAAGAAACAGAACCGCAAGTCCCCTGCGAAACTCTGGTCTCGATCCCTGACAATGCTTTTAACAAGTGTATTTATAAGTAGTACTTGTCTTGTTATGGGATAGTAGGTGACAATATACTAACATAAAAATGACACGTTTTCGCTTTTGTGTTTAATTTTATGGAAGGCCACCAAACCAACTTTAGAAAAAAAGCGCCTTAACAGCATTTTATACACAAAAGTACAATTACTTGTATGTTGAAAAAGTGGCCATCACATCAAAGAATTCACCGCTAAATAAACTTGTTTTTCAGTAAGGTAGCCGACACTGTGTTTTGACATAATTTTGGTGATAAATCTTCGAAACTAATTTAGCTGCAAGAAGACACACAAATATACTTTTAACTACCTGTCCAGCTGCCAGAAGCTAACTTTTAGTGAAAAGATAAACAGTAAACTAAAATAACTTATTTTTGTCAATGTTCTCGCCATTTCATCAGTTAACAAGTTAGCACGATGGTAAACGGTGAACAAAAGTATGTCGTTTAAATTGGCACTGGTACTCTATTTGAAATTATTGCGTACTTAAAACATTGCTTTTGCATGCAAACTACAAAGTAAACCTTGAAAACACCCACAACCAAATGTTTTTTAGAACGCAGCAGGCTTCTAGCTTTAAGATGAATGCAAAAATTTTCGAACATGTAATTATAACCTGAAAACAATCAAATACCCTGTGAAATTTTGTAAACACTGCTTCTTTGTATTTTTTCGAACTGATAAGTTTTCACGTGGTTGTAGGGCTCAAGTTTGACAAGAAAACTTAGTTTATTTTTAAGTTTCTATTATGACCAAATTACGACGTTCTCATTCTAAATTCTAAATTTAGTTTGCTTTTAACTATGTTTTTGTCTTCTTCGACTGGTTTTCTGAAAGTAGTTGAAGTTGAGCCAGCTTGTTGTAAACCTCTCCAGATTGTCAGTCATTTTTCTTTCTTGTCAATCTGTTGATATAGTGCATAAGAAATAGAAAGCTAAAACTTAGTCAGCGATTTTACTCGGTTTATATTTTCTTCAGTAAACCTACTTTTATATTTGGAACAAACAGTATGACATAGAAATGCCCCATTCGGGTTTTACTAGTGTAACTATTTAAATGTACGACAAGTTCACTTAGCAAAGAGCTTATTTTGAATATTTTTAAAATAAATATATCCTTAATGATTTTTGGAGGAACTGAAAGTGCTGGAAGTTAACGACGGCACATACTTACACGCAAGTATACATTTGGGTGACAACCAACCTACTAAAAGCTTTAACAGTTTTATATTTGGATATATTTTGTTCTTTCTTTCTTTGTCCGACTGTGCGCACGTGGTTTTCTATTTACAAACGTTTTGATATCGGAAATGGCTTATGATATCACTATATAGGAGATGTTTTGCTTCCGGGTCCCATACAACAAGCCTGGTAATTCGGTTATGTTGAATATGTTAAATAAAACCAATTTTCACTAAACTTGAATGAATTTGTCTCCATGGATTCTCTCAGTTCTTTCAAAGTTAGCTGTTACGTAACCCTCTACCAACAATCATTCAAAACAAGGTGTAACATTTTGACGTGGAAAACTGTTTATCTATTCCTAGCATGCAAGTAAATGATAAGACATGGCTAGACATGCATGTCAAGAAGAATCATATCAAAAACTGATATCGTTCTTAGGACACAATTAATTCTAGCGAGGACAGTTGCATGTCAGGTGAATGTATTCTTTTCTTTTCGTGCCCTTTTTGGACCAAAAGCGGGTGACTTATATGCATGTCTTTTAGTTACACTTCAACTTATCGAAGTAATCATCTTGACTTGACTATTAAAACGTAGATGAATTGATGGATATGTTTTAATGTTTCTGACATTAATGTTTGTGCCATTTCTTAGTAGTTGGTGTCATATCTCCAATGAAACTTGCTTTCAATAAGAGATTTGTTGCGCTGTACTGCACCGGAATAAAAAGATATTAGTAAACTTAATTTGAAACTACTTTTTCTTTCATTGTAACCTCTCTTTGTACTTGAAAATAGAAACTGTCGATGCTCCGTTGCTTTCGTGCCAGTGACTGGTGTTTGATAATTGCACTTTTGCACTTCAAAGACACGTGCTTCCTTTCCTCTTATTGTCCGCACGTGCCATCTGTTAAGCTGTTTCACTTTCCTTGTCTAACGTTTCTTTATCTTTAACCAGGGGGAAATTTTGGATGAACATAGCAGGTACAAGAAAATCTAGTGTAAGACCCGTGGGAAACTTAGGCAACTGAATTCAGTAAAGAAGTTAAAACTTCATAACTTTTGTGCATGTTTCATGGCTTGATAAAGTCAGCGCAATTTTTAATGCCATCGTTCTCTGCGCGCGCTCATACCAAAACCAGAGACATAGATTACCTTAAGATATTTTGGGTTCAATCGCTGCTAGTGCCATTTTTCAGTTTCTCCTTTTGTTTGCCGGTTTTGTTGGGTTTTTTACTGTTGCACATAAGTCAATCGGCCTTTACAAAAAGAGTTGTTATCCCTTAACAACAATGCACATAAAACTCTACATGTGCTTATGTAGGTTGACATCCACTACATGTACTCGCTGATTTGTAACTGTACCTTTTTACTCAATTGTTGAAAAACAAGTATC
>JAOBRG010372681.1:1691-11694 GCA_027574985.1 Umimayanthus nakama
TCAAAAGAGATTGACCGTCCCAATGAGACATCTACAGGTAAACTTGGCAGAAGTGACACAAAAAGGCCATCTGTTACGGTGACTGTCAATGGTGCATCTTACACGTTACCTCTTGTTGTAACTGAAGAAGAAATTTTGGCCACTGCAACAAAAACAACTCCCAAACCTCGAAAAGATTCGAAAAAGAAACAACCGACAGAAAAAATGAAATCAAAGTCATTACTTCGAGTTCAGAAAGTAGCTGACTCTGTTGACAAAAGTTCAAGATGTGGTGACGACAAAGAACCAGAAATCGTGAAGCAAAAGCAGCAAAAATATTTAGATACTGAAAAGTTATCGGCTATGCTTCAGAAGCGGAACCAGAACATGCCTAAGGGAATTCCTCGTGAACTTCAAGTATGCGATAGAGTCACAGAAACTCTGCCTTGGAAACAATTGAATTCAAGAACAAAATCCATTCACAGGCGTAAAACAAAACAATTTGGTGCATTATTTGCATTTAAATCCTCACTTATAGAGGGTAGGGCATCGTTATCAAAAGAGACGAACACAGGAAAACTAAGAAGCGACTCAATCAAACAGGTTTTACCAGATGAAACAAAGCAGTCTAAAGTCGAAAAACTACTTGCACAACTTCCTGTGCTGATACCTAAACCAGTCAACCCACTCGTTGCAGGTAAGTCTAACCCTTACGTGCACCCTTTGACAGTCTCGGACACATCCATCTCTACCGCTAGCAGTCAACACCAGTTTCCCGATGAACAAGCCCTTCGTACCTCTTCAACAAATACACCCCACAACGCTTCCCCACCAAAAAACCAACTGCAGTTGTTACCTGTTGAAGGAAACCATATTTCGTCTTCAGCGTTGACTGGTTCTTCTGCACTCACAAAACAAGTCCAATTACCGATGGAACACTGCCGTCTTTCACGTACCGAAAACACAGATGAATCATCACGCAGAAATCCAAAGCAGTCATCTGTTTCCGTTCATGAAAGTAATGTGAATAGTGAAAGCTGTCCGACTATTCACCAGCTATCAAACGTAAGGGATAACCTCATGGAAGTGGCTCCCTTTCAGTTACAGCCAGATTCAAATTACGAGAAACTGATGAGAAAAGTAGTTGAAGTATCTGGAAATTCTCTTTATTCAAAATCCAACTTTCAGCTGATTACAGATAACATTGGCCAGCCGGCAGACGCTGCACAAGACTGCACTGTAATTTCTCCAGCAAACTTGTTGTCTGTTGACGTCGTTGACTGCAAGGCTTCAGATGATGTAACACAGAATGTGGAGTCTAATTATGAGGAGGAGCTGCCTTTAATTATCACAAATGTGATATCTTTGAACCCCAGTGCTCGAGAACAGACAGTACCAGGAAACATTCAAGAACAAAAGGAAAAGATTCGTGAAGCAGGCAAAACAGAAGTCGTTTTATCAGAAGGTATCGGATTTTCAGCAACTTCTTTACACGAAACAAACGTTTCCGAAGTTCCTAAATTTGACAAATCTTCAGATTCCCTGGTGCAGCCTAAGCCCCTTCATCCCACTAGGATTGCCGAAACACCGAATGATTCTGTGCCTTGGACGAATGGATTGACAGAAGATACATCGCACAACTCTCTGCAACCACCTTTAAAAGATGTAATAGGCAGTCATCAAAACTCGATACTGGACACAGCTGAAACGAACTTGCATAATTCCGTTCAAGGCGCATCTGTCGCCCCACTTCCAGATGAACACAGAAGCAATTCTAACCACAGTACAGCACTGCACTCCAGCGAGCCTGAACAGATTTTGCAATGTTCCTCGCTATTATCGTTAGGAAATTGTTCGAGCAACAAGCAAAATTCCAGTTTCAAGCCTGCAATAACTTCTCAAAGGAGTTTGCTTTCTGATAGAGCTCAAAGCACGTCGCTTCATTCTAAGAATCGCCCTTTACGCAATACAAACCTTAACTTGCGAAATTTTACTCCATCAAACGTTAATAAAATTAAGAAACCTGGTTTTTCATCAAGGCAAGGGGGAAAGAATGATGCGCAGTGGAATCTTTCTCGTCGCTACCGGCCACTGTTGCCAAAGCCTAGTCCTGTGGATGGGCACCTGGTGATACGTGACAATCCAGGTTTGAATAACACTCCTTTAAGAGAACAGGTGCAGCGTTATCCATCTAGGGCAAGGAACAGTGATCTGGATAATCGTACAGCAGAGATGATAAGTTCACAAACGTATTCTTATGGAAGAGATGCCGAATCTTTCCCGGCCAGTGCAGGAGGGCACATAAGTCAGATCAACCAAGAAGAAGTGTTTCTTCATGAAAGCGCGGCCAGTGCATCACAGCCAACTGGAACTATCCATTCAGAAAATGAAATTCAAGTTTTATCTGAATGCAGCACGAAGTCTGTTGTACAGCAATTTCCACACGTTCCGCAACAAAACCGAGATTTAGTACAGCAGTATACCACAGTATACGAGGGAAAAACTCGTTCATCAGTGTCGCATATTGGTTACGCGATAAAAAGTGGTTTGTCAAGATCCAGCGCCACAGCAGTCCGAACTTCTACTTTTACCACAGAAGTTCTCACAGATAATCAAGATCAAACACAACTTGGGGAACCTGGAAATCGTCCCGACTCGCAACCACTTTCTAGTACACTAAGTGATCTCCACAAGCATGTACCAGCTGTACCGTTGGAGAAAACAGAACTCGATAAAACTACCCAAAGCCAAAAGTATTCAGCACCACCTACCAAGGGAAAGGATGTTATGACCAAGTTATTGACATCCCGGGGATGTATTGTCCCTGAAGACTCTGCGCAAGAAACTGCACCAACACAATCTGAAAATGCGTTGACTGTTGCCACTGCTAGAGAGGGACTGTCACGAGAAGAATATGCTGCCGGTGCATCCTGTGATCATCAAGTGCTTAACAACCGTGGGAGACGAGCTCAGGCTGCACCTGGTAACAGCGCAGAACAAATGCTAACCTCATCGCCGAACAGCCATTTCAGAACGTCCGAAGGAGTATCAAATGTTTCTATTGATAACCATGAACAGGCTTTGGAGGCCTCAAAGTCTAATGTATCAGACCGATGCGGCTATGGTCCACCAGCTTATCCTAGTCACCGCGAAAGTTTTCCATTTGCAACACGCTCCTACCAACCAAGGTTCCGGGAAGCAGGGCCCGTAGCCCCAGGTCACACAAGCACAGTAAGATATACAACACCTCGCGTAGCTACACCACAGCACGTTCCGCAAGTTTATGATGTTTTCTATCCTCAGTCACATAGGCGTAGGTATTCAGAAGCCGGGGATCATGTCAATGAACAGGTGGTCTTCCCTATCTCTGGGGTACCGTACCGCAACAACGAAGAGCAGTCAAAAGAACATATACTGCACGCCAAAAAGCATGCAGAACCAAACCGCAAATCGCCTCCCAGTTCACCGCAGTCCAAGCACACTAAACGTTTTATCAATGGCAGCAGATTTTCGTCTAAGAAGTCAGCTCAATCGAGGGATCTAGAGATCCATCTTCAAAATTTCGTCGGTCGTGTGAATCTACCAACATACACCCGTTACGCAAAGAGATTAGGAGGAAGTGGTGTTGGACCGCTCTTGCCCATGCAGAAAACGCAGCATAGTACCTACCAGCGCCTGCAAGGCGGAAATATCTCAAATTTGTCAATGAGTGAGAGACAACCAACTTTTAACCATTTGGTAGTTAATGCAAGCACCCCACTTGCTAACGGAGTTCTCAGAATGCCGTATTCGTGTCCAGGGAGCTCGTCCTCAAATGAATTAGCAAGTGCTCCGCGAGACAGATTCAACAATGAACAAGGACCTAACAGAACGCAGCACATGAATTACACGGGATATGTCCCGAACCAACCTCGCTCAATACGACAGCTTCCCGCAAGGTTTTCTGCCCCCGGAATTTTCCAGTCAAGCAGTGCGGAACCTATTCCTCCACATAGGTGGCCCAGCCCGTCCGTAGCTGCCGGCTTCCAAGGTACGCCTACGATAATTTCAGACGCCTTTCAGACTGACAGTACATCCAAGACTGAAAGATGTGTAGTGCACCCTCAAAATCCTCCCATTTCGCAGTTGCCTTCCACAGCGCAACGGGCTGCACCTCAACAACCTGTTTCTTATGTAAGTACATTAAACAGTAGCAGTGCACCACAAGTTGTTTCGGTGAAGTCCGAGTGCGAATCTCCATGTCAGTGTACCTCATCTGCTGCTCCAACACTTAGTATAAAGTCTGAACCGTCACCAGAAATCCTGTGCATTAAGTTTGAAAGGGAGCCGACAGACACTTACGCTTTACACGACTTGCTTCATGGCATTAAGGTCGAACTGAACTCGGAGAAAACTGGAAGTGAGACTGCTTTTGTTCCTTTTTTGGAGCACAAGAAAAACATTCAAACACTGGCAAAAATCAGCAGTGACAGAACAAGGCGTAACTCTGTATACCGCTTCCTCCAGAGAGCAGTCGCTTGTATCCCCCTTGTAGGTTCCAGCGAAAGTGCCAATTGATGGTGTTACTTAAGTCTTTGGCGACACAGTAAAACGTACCTGTTTTATTTGATTTTATTTTTAAGAGGACGAGACGCCAAAAAACCGAAAAGGATTTATTGCTCTTGAAGTAGATTAAATATGTAGGTTATTATCAGATTGATTAGAAACAAAGTATAATGTAGGGTGGGAAGAAAAGAGTCCCACAGGGACCGCAGAGTATTTTTGAGATTGGGAGGGGTGGGTGATCAAGCTGACTACTGTACGTAAGATTAAGATTTGATCGGGTGACTTGTACTTTCAATGCTTGCTGATGTTTATCGTCGTCATACCAAGCGAAGCTGATATTAAAATACTTGTATTAGAGTCGGGATTTTCTTTATTTAAACAGTGTACAAATGCGCTTTCTATTCCCACTCTGCCGAGCCGATAGTACCGATCCAAAATTATCTTTGAAGTCACAGATGCACTGTGTATTTTTGTATCAAACACCCGTCAATCGGGCAGTCAATTACTGAGTTAGGCATCAAACCCCATCAGCTGCCGGGGCTCAACAGGGCTCAAATACCCGGGAGAGCGGTGTAAAGCGTTTGAAATTGACTCGCACATTAGGGACGTTAGGAAAGCAAAATTGCTATACTGCCATAAAGCTGTAACGGTTTCTCCAACAAGCCAAACGTTTTTCGACATTGACAAAATTAGTAACCTTTGCAATTTGGGTGAGTCAGTAATTTATTTTATGTTTACAGCACTCAAATGTTATTTGCTCACTTTCAGCTTTTGTTTGTTTTCGTTATGTGTTTTGTTGGATTCCAGTTTATTTGTTGTCTTAAAATTGTTATTCACTAATTTTGCTTATATGGCGGATGGTGCCGCCTGAAAAGTTCTGCAGTACAACGGAGCCGAAACTATTGTAGAATTGCACACACTTTAGGGATCCTTCTGACAGTCAGTTGCTGATTTAAAAGATATTTTATATAACGACTTGTCTTTTTTACAATTCAAATTAAGTTGCCCCAAGTCGACTCACATTTTTTTTGTTATAACTCACTTCATTTTTGTTTTACATAATACACGCTTTCTTATAAGAACCAGTAAATTTCGGCTCTGGCTGGGCTCTTCTAAATTCTTTGACAACTTCAGCCTCAAATTGTTCTTTTTTCCTGAGTTTTAATGCTTGATATTGAACAATACATGTAAAATGGCACTTAAAAAAGTGTTTGAAACTGTTAATACAGCGTTCGCGAACGTAACGAGTTTGCTTATCGGCTCTTCCAGCGCCCGATGGCAATTCTAACAAGTTTTATTTTTATGAACATTTCATAAATTAAATCAAATAGACTTCTTAAATTTTTCTGATCAAAATTTCAGCCTGGTGATTGTTCTTAGCTGGGTGTTCTTATAAACTTTGTTCTTATAAAAAAAGCCGGCGTGTACGAAGATCGAGTTTGAAAAAAAAAACATGCGCCGCGGGCTGCCGATGACGGCTTCGCGGGAAAAATAGCGCAAAGGGCTTTGTGTTTTTGAAGGTCTAAATTCGATCTGTCCGTCGGAACGCGAATCGCCCGTTTTTAATACTGAGCTTTCTTTGAGATTGGGATTATTAACTTGGGAAACAACAAAGTGAGTTCAGTTGACGTATGACCTTCATTTAAAGTGTTTTCATTTTGCTTCGTCAGCATAAAGCCAACTAAATGCTAAGGAGTCGAGGGCACTAACAGAACTAAAAGTGAGATTGGAAACTTAAACGCCATCCTTTAAGTTTGAGTCTTAAACTAACGCATAAAAATTGATACAAATTTTTCATTTCATAAGAAAGTGGCATTCTTAACAATGACTGTTGACGTAGACGTTAATATCCACAGATGTAGAACAAGAAAAAAGACTCGTTACAAAACACTTGCTACTATACAGTTAGTTAACTCGCTAATTGGGGAACTTTTAAAAGCAGCTAGGACGGGAACGTCAACGAAAACGACTGCTGAGTTATTAACTTTGCGTTTTCCGTTTTCTTGTTTGTATTGCTCGTGCGTTTCTTTTTCGTTTTGCCTGAAGGTATGTAAACATGAAAACAGAAACTTTGTTTTTAACGGTTCTTGAAGATTGAAATGATTCGTACTCTAACGTTCACGTTCTCTACAAAACTCGACAATCGAGGTTTTCACCTTTTGTTTCTAAGGACGACGGCGGAAAAGTGGCCAGGTGGTTGCATTCCCACATGCAGTGATTGTATCTTCTGTTTTGTAACGTTTTCGTCAACGTTCTCGTCCTCGTTGCTTAATCTCTATTAACTCGATGTCGACGTCAGACTGGTTAGACGTCAGACGTGCACAGACGAATTTGAGACAAGCAAGTGACTTTAAAGACCAGTAGATCGATGACTAAATAAGTTATTACATCGATATAACTTAGCTATTTTTTGATATTCTTTCTTTTAGACTCTTTAAGACAAAGACCAAATCTTGTAGTTTGTAGGCAACACGTGCACCAAAAAATAATGGAGACCTAGCTCATCTGCAAAACTTAAAAGCAACTTGCGAAAGAAGAAATACTTATTGGGAGAGTGACGGGGCAAAGTTGCGATGATGATCACAAGACACAAGACTGAAATACTCGACCCACTGGTGGTCGTCTCAAAGTGTCTCTTGTCTTCCTCCAGCAGAATAAATAGTTACCAAACTCTGGCGTAATTATGACAGTTGAGTGCGGTCACTGCGTTTTCCTTATCTGTTTGTACACGCTCTCAATTGTGACGCTATCTTTGTTTAGGTCTTTTTCATTAACGTGGTTAACGAGCAATTGGGCATTTTTCTCGCCTACTATAATCTGTATCAAACTAATCTCAAAATCGCACAATTACCAGTACAGATTACAATATCAATATTATCGTTGATGTTATTGTTATTTTTAATATCCACAGAATATGGACCGAGAAATTCCGTGGTCTACACACAGGCAATAGCAAAAAGATGGGGCTGAACGGATAAATAAGAGTAAAAAAATGGGGTGCATCAAAGCGACTATCACATGTTCCATTTCATATACATGATTTATATTTAGCAAAAATGCAGTTTCTGTTCTGTTTTTGTATATCGCTGAGCTTCCGAAAGGCCCCACCTAGCTTAGCTAGCTTCGCGTCTGATAACTGCATTGTTACTGATTGCGCCTTGGTTGCAAGCAATACTTGTGCTTAGGGCGCTGCATGCGGGCTAGTCCCACATAAACAAGCTACTTGTATTCCAAAAGTGTGCATTGCGCCTAATATATTTCAAACAGAATAGAGATCATGTTGTTCCCCTTTTTATTGATTCCAAAGTCCTCCCTATTTCTTTCATTCACTTTTCTCGGTTGTGTAAGTAATACCATGTGGGCGTGACTGGTAACAATGCCACCTCAAACATTAGCTAATCGGCTGATGTTCATGCAACCTGGATCCTCAACTAAAGATGACTCTTATGTTATGCTGAGCAATCTAAGTTAGAAAAAGTAAAGAAATAGTTTCTAAGAACACGTCCCAAAGTATGGAGTGCTCTGCTTTCTGACTTCCGAAACTTATTCTAAATTTACTTTTCAAAAGAGACTAAAACATAGACTTGTGAAGCATTTAGCAAGCGCTGACGACTGTCTTGAAAACACCAAAATTATCTACGCAATTAAATTGACTCTCTCAAACCTTTTAGCTGATATGTGTAAACCTGCACCGATACCAATCAAGTATTTCTATATGAGCTACAAGCAAAACCTTTGCTGTAATCTTTGTAACCTTTTGTATTCATTTTTTCCTGTTCATATTGATTTAAACGTCATTTGTTTCCCCGCCTCGATTAAGCCTGACTTTCTGAAGGTGAAATCAAATACTGTAAACTGTCTCGTACAAGAAAAGAATAAATGTTGTTATTTTTTCCTCTGCGGTCTCAGTAACAAATACTGAATTGTGATTGGTTCTTAGCGTATTCGTGAGCGGGCAAGATTTTCCTATCTCTGACCACGGTCACGGTAACCTGCGGTAACCCAGAGGCCTCGATCAGCATATTCAGACCTCGGTCACAGTTTTTCCCTATACGGACCTCCCAGCCGGTAAATAACATATATTTCTTGATGGTGGTGTTGTCTTAACTCGCCTATGTTTACTTGCTTTGTACAGTGGCGGATCCAAGGATGGGGGGGGGCTTGGGGCCTGTGATCCCTCCCCCCCCCTCTTGAATTATTTTTTACAAACACGAAGATTGCTAGCAAAAAGTTAGTAATAAACGAGTTCGAAATTCGTCTCAAAATGCCGGAGATGGCAATTTTAGCGACTCAAATTTTCGTGATTTTTTTAGGGGGGGGCATGCCCCCAGAACCCCCTAGAAACATCGCACCTTCGGCGCTCGTTGGTGCCCCCCCCCCTTGAAAATCCTTGACTCGCCCCTGTTGTATGTTTAAGATGCTAAACACATTTTTCATTTTCAATTGATCGTTGCTATGATCGACAACAAATTTTGGCACACGCAAACTTCTGTTTATATTGATCAAGTGATAACAACTGATGATAGTTTTCTTTATTGCTGACGTTTTTGTCATCAAGCTGGACCGCCTGCAAAGAAATATACTAAATGTAAATGGCATGACCACAACATATAGCGTTGTTAAAGATATATTTTTAAGATGGGCTTACAGTGTACTTGGCTTATAGTTTGGGAGCTTGCAACCGGAACATAATTTTTGTTACAATGTATCATGACCAGAACACGGGTTTATAAAAAAACCGGGAAGATGCTTTAATGCTGAATTTTGCGGTATGCTAGAAACCGATAACTACGTTAGTTTGTTACAAACAGCTAGGCTTGAAAGCAGGTGTGCGTGCAATATTACCGAAGTTGGTTAGATTTCCGACTGCCACCCAGAAGGTCCTGGGTTCAATCCCCAGCCTCGTCGACAGTTAAACTTTAGGCAACCTTCTTTCGCCATGCCGTCCGTGAATAGGAAGTTCTTAAACCGTTGGTCTAGTCTCTCAACGTTTTATCGGGGGACTTGAAAGAACCCACACACTTGTCGTTAATAGTAGGTTAAAGCCCTGCCACTTTGCATGGCATAATCTAGTCCTCGTTCGACCCGGTTAAAACTAACCCGAGTTGTGTTTACAAGACACTTTTCTAAACTAACCCGGGTTAGCAGCTTTAACAAGACAAACTAACTTTGGTCGAACCCGGGTTAGCAGTGTTTACAAGACAGAAACTAACCTGGGTTAGTTTCAACCCGGGTTCGACCCGGGTTAGTTTGCGGTAAAGAGGGCTTTCTACCGGTGTTGTGGTCAGTGAGTAGGGCAACATGGGAGAGTTCATCTTATGGATGTAAGTTTTTTACCCTTAATAAAAATAGTGTTTTTACTTAACTTAGCTCTACTCTACTTTACTATACTCTACTGTACTCTTCTCTACTCTACTCTACTCTACCAGCTACTCTACTCTATTCTATTTTACTCTACTCTACTCTACTTTACTCTACT
>JAOBRG010372692.1:0-11693 GCA_027574985.1 Umimayanthus nakama
CCCTCTCTCTCCCCCCTAATGTAAAATGTTTGCTGAATATACCGAGATTCAAGATTCCTATTTTCCAACAAACCCTCCGTCTGCTCACGCTCGCCAGGTCAGCGCGCACCAAACTCTCTGCCGTTAAACAAATCAAATCAACCTCTGTTGTTTTAAGCCCAATTAATTACAGTTTACTCTGCAAGGCAAAATAATGAAGTCAAGTGTTGGTCGAGGGGTGAACAACAATCGACAGCGAACTAAGTAAACGCGAGTCAACAGCAGATAACCCTGGACCGCCGGACCTCGACACAACTTAAAGAACTACCGTGCGATTTAAACACCAGCTGGCGGATTCCCCTGCAGTTATGGGATCTTTACTATTAAAATGCTCATGCGCAGTCAAAGTTCGGCAACAAAGTTTGCGTTGCCAAAGGCAAACTGAAGTACAAAAGAAAAGACTTAGCGAGGATTACCGAACGGTTTGAAGTGTGTAGATTAACCGCGGACTGTTTATGAAGTGCTGGTGAAATACACTCCATTCAACTATACCTCGCATGGCAACAAACCGAAGCTCTTCGTCAATATAGTGTTTTCAGTCGATCTGTTACTATCAGATACGATTTGCGAAAAAAGTATCTCTTAGCTATACACTCTTTTTTTTTGTAATTTTTAGAGGTACTATTTTTTCTTGGGTTTTAATTTTTCGATCAGTTGTGTCGACAGTAAACCTGAGTTTGAATCTATACAAAAGATGCGTGGGCGAAAAAGAAGCTTTCATAGAGGGTAAAAACAAAGCGCCATGACATCAGCCAATAATTGGTTCAATTTTTCAGTTCGATTTGATAACAATACCTTCGATTCGTTTGAGTGAATATCCGTGCGTCGGTGCTTTTCAATTCTTAATACAGTTAGTAACCGAGTTTCACTTGAATGCTTATTTCTAAAAACTTACAAAACAAAACTTGTTTTGGCCTATAATGTTTTACTGTAATACCCGTTGCAAAACAAAAACCTTCAACCTCTTACGAGGGTATTTACACTCGTCTCGGCTGGACAATTGAGAGTGAACTTTTAGTTTGTTTAAATGCAAGCTGGCAAAACAATATTTTCAGTTTTACCCCTACCATTTTGGCAGAAATTGTTTATGAAAAAACGTATTTGAATTCTCAGGGTAATTTTCTAGTCTAGGATTTTTTTAATCTATTTTGGGAAAAAAATTAATATGAAAAAGGTAACAAAGTGCCTGTTTACAGGGAGGTGGGGGACCCATTACTGAAGTTGACGTTTGTGGATCCATGTGGCCGTGAACCGTTCACGAGCTGCAGGTGATGTATTTGATTACACATATCACTTACAGTCAGGGTATCTAGTGCACTACACCTAATACAGTCGATCGGTCATTATGGAATAAATAAATCGTCTATATATATAACTGCAGTACTGAAAAAGGAATTTTATTCTCGCTATGCTTTACACAGTGTTACATGCTTCTTTTAAGAACAAATATAAAAACAACAAGACTCGAATTTGGCCAAAAATTAAGAACAATGTAAAAACAATCCAGGCTAGGGTTCGGAATCATAAATACAAAATTTACTTTTCTTTTAAAACAAAACTCTATTAACAGTTAGGTATATATTTATTTTGCAGTGTCCTAGGAGTTATTTCTTCCTGTTATTGTTCTTACGAGTACTTTTAAAAAGAAGAACAGCTTAAGAACAGTTGAAGCTGAAATTTCCTAAAAAGTTAAGAGCAGTGAGGCTCCGTCAAAATGTACTGGTTCTTATAAAAAAAAAAATCCCGCGTATGCATTTTTAAAGATACAACCTGAAATGCGCGCCAATACGAGGCGGTGTCCGTTTGAAATACGGATGTAAATTTTCGGATCAGTTTTGCATCGGCGGTTAAAACTATATTTAAAATTACATTAAAGAAAGCTTGCCTGCGTAAAAACAAAGCACCTTCACCTTAATCAATAAACAGTTCGTTATTCGGTTCGACTCGATAACAATGCCTTCGATTCGTTTGAATGGATACTGAACATGCCTTTCAATCAGAGCTTTCAACAAACAAAACGTTTGCACTTGGCCTTGCGCCGGGCAAATGTAATGGAGTTTTTAATTACTTGTGGTCCAACTCATAAAAAGAGTTTTCTTTTTAGTTTTAGTGATCCCCGTGTACAGGGTGAAGTTTGTCTGAAACTTTGGGTACACTACTGGGTTGCAATTTTATACATCAAATTGCAGACCGTCCCACTAATGCAACCATCCCGATTTTGCTTGAAAATCCCGAATCGCGCCTAATTTGCAATCGGGATAGGAAAAATCCAAATTTCGACTTGTGCTGTGACATTTTTGTCTAACTCCCGTAAAAGAAAATGAAATACAGAAAACTTAACTCTGATGTCACGAAAAACGGAAGAAACGGCAAGAATTGTCAAATAAAACCAAGTACTTTTATGTCGAAAGGGTTGTAGCCTGACAGAACACGTAAATTGTTATGTTAGAACACCAGAAATTGCATTTCAGAGCCTCCAGACTTAAAAATTTCCTAAAGCCCGGTTTCCATATAATCGCTCCTGTCACTTCGGCCGCGAAAAAAATTCTCAGCGACAGTAGCGATTATGTGGAAACCGGGCTTTAGGAAATTTTTAAGTCTAGAGGCTCGGAAAAGCAATTTCTCGTGTTCTAACATCTCAGAAATGTTTAAAAATGTTTAAAGCCCTCTGGCGGTTGGACGGTCTGAATTTGTTTTTTGAATAAACTTATCAAAGAACAACTTTGAAACAGAGTAACCTCTTATACATATTTATTTGTATTTTGCGAACAGCCTGTATTTGCCGTTTGAGCGGAACAAAAAATATTCGAATTTTTCTAATTTGAGAGGATAGTCGGGGGAGGTAGACCCCGTTGTCCGTCTAAAAAATTTATAAAAACAAAACAAAAAAGAGTAATTTGCTTAATAGCCTCTTGCTCCCAGTTCACATAAGACAGACTTTGCAAGGGAGTGTTGATTCGATCTATTTTAAAAACGGATAAACAAAGCTGGCCGTCTAAAAAACAAATCCGGTTATATCGTTGCTAGAGTCTTACCTCTGTCTGGTCCCTAAATTTGATCGCACTCACTTTAAATCCTTTTAGTAAAATTGCACCGGTGGTTAAAAAATGGAGCGCGCCGATGTCCGCGCCTATTGGTCGAGAACTTCGTTCTCTCTCGCTATAAATATAATCATAGGTGATTATAGCAACGACGCGTGCGCATAGCATGTTTCATAAAAAATATTTTTAAAAAGTTTGCTATTTTTGTTTTATTTTCTCGAATAATCACCAGTGCAATTTTACTAAAACTTATTGTTTTAAATTTTTTTTAAAAAAAACTTAGTGCTTGGATCCAGTGCCAAACAGGCCCAGTCCCTTGCACTTCCGTTGTATCGCGAGGCTGCACAGCCCCTTCTCCCGACATGCTCTTCCTCTTTTCTGGGAGAAAATGGCCGACAGGTTGGTTGGCGTTGGTGATGGTTTTAATCCATTGCATCCTCTTATAATTTGTCGTTTTTGCAATGGTTTTATGAAATTAATTTGTTAGAAATATATCAGGCTGTTACCTTTGCAAAGTATTTTTTTGAAAAGACGCCAATTAAGTTGTTTTTGGTTGGAGTATTTCTGAAGTCCTCATTCGTTTGAAAGCTCTTCAAATTTGTACCCGAATCAAGAACGTAACTTTTGTTCAGTTGTTGTTTTTCTCAAAGTTTTTCTTAACGGAATTACACTTAACTATATTTTGTGCGGATTTTGTTGTGCTATTTAATAGCGAAACCGCTACATGAAAGTTAATTCCGGTACAATTTCTTTGGTTTTGCTCGCTATTTATCTGTTTTTTCATCATTTGAACACGTGAATGAGACGGAACCACGAGAATGCGTTGTGTCTAACTCGTAATAAGCTCTGGCTCTGTATTTTTTTTGTTAGAGAAAAACTCCCACGTGTCCCCGAGACTCTTCTAAAGAAACGGAAGAGCTTGGAAAAAGTCAAGGCGGCTCGGGCTAAGGCACAAGCAGCTCAAAAAAAGGTATGGAACGATTTACATCACCTTGGGTTTGTCTGTTTAATTTTCTTATATGGCTGACTTAATCTACGTGCTGTGATTGAACAATTTCAGGTCCGTAAGTAGCCGTAAGGACCTCTGTTCTTTACATTGAACCCTGAGCTTGTACTTGTAGCCAACTTCAATGTAAAGACAAAGATTATGACCAGTAAGCTGATTATAGATTGCTGATTAGCAGTGAAGAGAGTTAAGCATCAAATTTCTTGTTGATCTTGTTGAGCATTTGTTTCCCCCCCCCTTCCCTCTCTCTCTCTCTCTCTCCTCCTCAAACAGGAAAAGCTATCACTCGAAAATACTTGACAGAAGGGCTCAATCCTCAAAGTTTATCAATTTCAATATACAGTTGAAACCTGTTAATTCGAATTGCCAAGGGAAATTAAACTTCTAGTTATCGGGGTTTTGAGTAATAGGAGTTTTGAACAAAAAGACCAGACCGACTTGGTTATTGTTTTATTGTAAGATTTCCAGCAATGTAAGAGCATAAAAAAGATAAAACAAAAGCAAGAAAACCACGAGTACTATAAAGTAACTACTCTACAGAATGTTTAGCACTAAATCTCACTTAAACATTTGTTGAAAAAGAAATTCACAAATTAACTTCAAGTTATCCAGGGTAAAACTACAAAAAGTACCTCAGGAGAAGTAAACATTGCTTTGAATTAGCGGGGTTTCGAGTTATCAGGGTTCCAGTTACAGGGGGTAAAATTACATTAAATATATGAGGCAGATCCAAGGGAAATTAGTTTTGCTTTGAGTTAGCGGGGAGTTCGAGTTACCGACGGTTCGAGTTATCGGGGTTCAAGAGGAATGTTTGCTGATAAAATGGAAAAAACCCAAGACCAAAGTATGTGGTCCTTTGGTTGTTTTGACATAAAATGATTCCAAATTCAGAAAAAAAAACTGTTAATCAAGTGTAAACAGAGAGCTTAGAACTTTCACTTTATTTTAGGCTGTTGCAATAATTACTTACAAGTTATGTTTGAATCCAACATGACATCCAGTGAACTGGCCTTCACTGGCTCTGTCTGAATGGCGAATGGGAGCTGAGTGTCATGAACACATCAATCTTGATGTCTATTCCCCTTCCATGATGTTGGAGAGTAAATCTACCCTCAGTGTTATCACTGACCTGGAGTAGAGCATTGCATATTCCTTGTGCTTCCCAGAGTCACTATGTGACCATTACTGGGGAGATAAACCATGCAATGAACAGGTTTTAACTGAAGAAAGAACGTGTAATGCCCCAGAGGTTTTCTTTGATTTAAGGTATCATTACTTTAAATAGTCAACTTATTTCACTTTCAGACTTTAGAATTAATTGTCATGTTAAGGAACTGGTTTTATGTATTGTATCTGCTACTGTACAAGTTTTTCTTGCAATTGTCAGTAGTTAAGAAACTAGCTTCTCATTGTTTGAGAGCCAGTTTAGCCAGATTCTTGTTGAAATTATTTACTGTTAACCCCTGTTTATCAGTTTGTAAGTATTTCTTATATTATCCACAAAGCAATAAGCTGTTTGGCAGTGAGAGTAAAGCAGTTTATTGTACACAGCAAATTATGCATGATTAAAAAACAAAATTCTTCTAGTCTGCTTACAAGGAAACTCAAAAGATGTCTTAAGAATTCAACAATGTATCAAATGTCATGTTTAGGCTGAGAGGGTTCAGATGTTGATGTGTAAATGTTTTGAATCAGTGTAGGTCTCTCTGAACATTACCCTCCCACAACTAAATTGACTCTATCCCTAACTTTGGGGGGGGGGGAGGGTTAAGCTGCCCAGAAATCTCCAGCATATATTTCAATACTGACCAGTGATGGTGTACTGTGATTGTTTCTTTAGCTCCAGAAGGGAAAGCGAAAGGAGATCTTTAAGAGGGCAGAACAGTATGTAAAGGAGTATCGTAACAAGGAGAGAGATGAGATTAGACTTCACCGTATTGCCAAGAAGCATAACAACTTCTATGTGCCTGCAGAGGCCAGGCTGGCTTTTGTGATTCGTATCCGAGGGTAAGTGTAGTACAACTCAAGGGGGACATCCTTACTAGCAAAGGGAGGGATACATATCTTTACTTTTTTCAGGGGTTAAAATCCAATATTTTGGCAGCACTTAGGGTGTTCAAAGCAGCACATTCATAATATTGCATACAAAGTGGAACCTTTTAGGAGAACCATGGTCAGTTGAATCTGGTTTGCAAAAGCAAGATGATATTTACTGTATTATTAAAAATAAATTGTGGTTCAGATAAACGTAAAAGTTATTTTTACTTTGATGAGGAACTCGAGTATACCACAGCCAAACTGATTGTTGTTTCTTAGCAAATAGAAGCACTTTTGCAAGATTTTCTGAAGATGTTTCCAACATGACATCTAGTGAACTGGCCTTCACTGGCTCTGTCTAAATGGCGAATGGGAGCTGAGTGTCACGAACACATCAATCTTGATGTCTATTCCCCTTCCATGATGTTGGAGAGTAAACCTACCCTCAGTGTTATCACTGACCTGGAGTAGAGCATTGCATATTCCTTGTGCTTCCCAGAGTCACTATGTGACCATTACTGGGGAGATAAACCATGCAATGAACAGGTTTTTTCTTGGGAATGAGTGAATAAATGAAATCCTGAAGTAGTGCTACAAAATGTTAGCTCCTACTACCCAGGGCTTGAAATTGCGACTAAAATTTTTGCTTTTGCGACTAAATTTTGCCGATAAGTCGCAAATTTGCGACCAGTTTGTGGCCCTTCATTCTGTCACATGTTGGCAACTATTTAAAGCCTAAGTTAATAAAGGAATGTCATATTTAAGAGTCCCGTGTCTTATTTATAAATAAAAAAATCGAAATCTTTGGGTAAAATCCAGTTTAATTTACCTTCAAGTTTCGTTGATCGATCGCCCTTCTCATGCGCCATTAAAGTGGTTTCTTTTAAGTTGTGCATGGCGGGTGCAATGCTTAGAGCGAAGACCGCTGATTAGTAACACAGACGCAGAATGTTTTAAGCTTCTTCTGTAAACATTCTTCGGCGGTCTTGTTTAATTTTTTTTTGCGACTAAAATTTTCAAACTTGCGACTAAATTTTCGGAACTAGTCGCAAATTATCGCCTTAGTTTTTTTCTTAATTTCAAGCCCTGCTACCCTAAAAAAATTGATTAAAAAGTATAATTTTTGAAAAGGAAGTGCAGTCTCTTTTTTCAAATGGTTATTTTCCTCTTGAGTTGACCCTTTTTCAATGTCAAATTCAAAATTATCTTTGTATTTGTACATGTATCCAGGTTGCATTATAACAACTACTGCATCAGTTCTATCATTTAAATGTCAAGAAAGGGAAATCAAATTCTCTAATTTTGCCTGACCAAGATTTGATGCTAGAAGTATATTGAAATATTTGACAATAACCATTTGGTATGATGGTGAGTGATATGAAATTAATATGTGGTTATTTCACTCTTGACTGGTAATAAAGAAAAACATGAATGCTGTACTGAAACTTCTGATTTGTTCTCTCTATCATTTCACTCTGCAACCCTGCAGATCTATATCAAAATATGTTTAGAAAGTAACCTTCAAAATTGACCCTTTCAGCCATATCCAATTCACCAGTGTCCATCTTTTATTAATACAAATTCTGTTTTTCCATTGTGAAAAAAACGGAATTTCACACTACAAGAAATCCAATAGATGTATGAAATGCAAAGTTTCTTCAAGTTGTTCAAAAGTAAAAGTATGGATACCCTCTAGGAGAATTAAGATACACATTCTACGTTGAGTTTGGGTCAGAAAAGGTTGATTAATTTATTGTTTGTCATTGCAGTATCAATGGGGTGAGCCCCAAGGTGCGTAAGATCCTGCAGCTGCTGCGTCTCCTCCAGATCAACAATGGTGTGTTTGTGAGGCTGAACAAGGCCACCATCAACATGCTGAGGATTGTCCAGCCATACATTGCATATGGGTTAGTATGCAACCGTACTCACTTCTGCAATTATTGAAAGTTCATTTAAATAAAATATTAATATTGTAAAGGGTACCACCTTTTGACAGGATTTCATGGTTCTCAAACAGAAGACCCTACAAAGTCATTTACATGTAATTTCGGAAAGAACAATTCCAAGTATAAGTTAAGAAAGTCTGAAAATCCGTCAATGTCCTTACTTCTTGCAAATCCTCAAATCCCATAGATCTGCACCACCATTAACTACATGTAACTGTTAGAAAGTTGGTTTGAACTCAGTGGGTGCTTAAAAACAAAACAGGGCTTGATTTTTGCCTAAAGCAAACTTATGACAACAGGAGTTCAAGTTTTAATTGCAGTAGAACATAGTAGGTCTTGGAAAGTACTTGAAAACTTTGAATTTCAAGTTGCGTTAAGGATGGCAAATTCCAACTACTTTTATTAGTGGTCACTGTTGGACAATAAACAATTACATTAGAAAACCGCATTGATTCTTAGGCAACCACACCAACAATGGTCACAAGCTGTACCTATAGAGTCAAATGTTGGCTGGCATCATTTATTGTTATAATCTCATTCTTTCTTGGGGAAGACATATTCCACAGATGGATATTGGGTTAAAAGTATTATTGATCTAATGTTACATGTATGTAGTAAAAGTCCAACATGACATCCAGTGAACTGGCCTTCACTGGCTCTGTCTAAATGGCGAATGGGAGCTGAGTGTCATGAACACACCAATCTTGATGTCTATTCCCCTTCCATGATGTTGGAGAGTAAATCTACCCTCAGTGTTATCACTGACCTGGAGTAGAGCATTGCATATTCCTTGTGCTTCCCAGAGTCACTATGTGACCATTACTGGGGAGATAAACCATGCAATGAATAGCCTAACCTTCATTATTTTTCAAAGTATAGTCAATTGAGTTCAAGATTCTCTTCAATCTTGAACTGCTTTTATGTTCACAGTGATGTTTCTTTTCAACTTGAGAAGTCCTTTTTTGTGATACTGTACAAGTTTTTATCAGCATTTAAAGTCTGAAAAGCATCTGTTGATATTTTTGTTGGTAAGGTTACATATTACTACACATTGTTCTTTGTAAAAAGTAATCATAATTTAAAAGTTAAATCTGAGACTAATATATTTATACCATTTTCAAGGTATAAAACTCACTAGCACCTCGGGGTACAGGGTAGCGATGTTATAAACTGTTTTCTTTCAGATTCATTATTTTTTGTTGGTTAGTTTGTTTAACAAGAGATCGAGAAAAAAAATCTTTCATTCGTTTCAGTTTCCCCAATCTTAAGAGTGTTCGGGAGCTCATTTACAAGCGTGGATATGCCAAGGTGAACAAACAACGAGTTCCAATCACCGATAACTCTATCATCGAGAAAGAACTTGGCAAGTTCGGCATCATCTGTGTTGAGGATTTGATCCATGAGATCTTCACCATTGGTGACCATTTCAAGGAGGCCAGTAACTTCCTGTGGCCGTTCAAGCTCAGCTCTCCAAGGGGCGGTTTCCGCAAGAAGACGACACACTTCGTGGAGGGTGGAGACCACGGAAACCGTGAGCTACACATCAATGAGCTTGTCCGCAAAATGAACTGAAACTGTAAAAATGGGCCAAATAAAAAATACTTCTCAGAGTTGGTGGTAGTTTGATATTTTTTTTGAAAAAACAAACAATTTGTAGTGTTCAAGGTAACTTTATGGTGTCAAAACATCTTCGATGACGTTGTTATGATGTTATTGGTAAACTTGCCTTACCTAAGTCCAAGTTGAGTACTTTTCATGGTGGGGGGCGGTTTTTGCCCTATCCCCGGCTATGACACATGCAGTCCAATACATTTAGTGGCTGGCTTGGTGTGGTCTGAGCAAAAGTTTATGCCATTCAGTCAATGTCAGTACGGACATCGTTGGCCGTACACTTGTAGAAGATATTCCAGCCAGTAGTTGAGTGGAAGATGAATGAGGACGAGGCGATATTTGTATGTAAGATTTGTCCAGTCCAGTTTTTGCAAAAAAATCTTGTTGCTCTGCGCTGTACTGATTCGATTACACGCTATTTTTTTTATAAGACCCGGGATAAGAACACCCAGGCTGAGATTTGCCCAAAAATTAAGAACAAGCTAAGAACAACCACCAGGCTGACAATTTGAGATTGAGATGTAAAAGAAAACATCGGTCACTGGAAGAGTGACAAGCAAGCTCTTCAAGTTCGCGAATGGTGTATGTGCAGTTTAAAACATACTTAGTGCCATTTTACAAGTACTGTTCCGTGTAACTAACTCGCTGTTAAAAAATACCAGGTAGAAAACAACAATTCGGGGCTGAAATCGCCAATAAATTAGGAACAGCCGAAGCCGAAAGTTATTGGTTCTTATAAAAAAAAATAAAAAAAGCGTGTAGTTTTATGTTTCTGATGGGCTTTTGGTGCCCAGACTGCTGTGTAGGCGAGGTTTGACTATGAATATGGACTTGACAGCTCTGGTAGGGAGATCGCTTGTGTAATTTTGTTCGAGAAATCCGAGCTACGATTTAATCCGGCACGTTCCAAGCCGTCTCTGTTTGGTTTTCGTGTGCTAATGATTGGGAGATGAGACTGAGGCGAGAGGGAAATGGAGGGGCAAAAGGAATGATTCGACGACGAGAGGGCAGAGTCATTTTTCCCCCTTTCCTTCCCATCATTCCTTTTGTCCCTCCCCTTTCCTTCTCGGCCGAATCTTCCCATATCATATTCCTCCTCAATCCAATCTGACGGATGGGAACGAGACAGCGATTTAATGGCCTTTGCTTTGTGTCAACAATGAGTATGTTTGTTACAGGAAAGTTCGGCTGTTATCAGTACACCAACGTCCCGTGAGGATGAGATGCGTTTCAATTCAGTGTTATAAATAAAAACGGTTGACTTTATAATGACACTACTGTAACTGTTAAATCATTTTTATGGGAGGGTATGGCAAGACCCCCAAGTATTTGTGGTTGCGTTGTGGGATACAAAATATATATTAGCTTATGTTATCCTACCATCTTGGGAAAGATTTTCTTATGATTAAGATCGATGATGAGCGTAGCGTCAGCGCGCTCTCTATATTGAACCGTTCTTTTATCGTCCAGCAAGCTCAGGTTTACCACGCAAAGTTCTGGCACAGTACTTTAAAATGTGTCAATTTAGACATCAAGCTTGCATTGCGCAAAATCAACATATTTGATGCCTAAACTAGGCCTTTCTAGCCCAAAATGAGGTCTCGGAATATTGACCGAGGATTACTGAATAGCGATTTAAATACGTCGAAGCTAAAGGTTGATGCTACCGTAAAGACCGAACGCTGAAGGTTAATATCTGAGTTATTTACTGGTTGACATATTTTCTACAAAGGGAAATGATACAGTGCAAACGAAAACTCTTCTAATCCGCAGACCTCTCAAGTCACACGGATTAGCCGTGAGGCTCACGATTTTCAGCTAAATCTCACGGTACGCCACGAAAATCTCACGATTTTTGGAAAACCTCACGTTTTTCAAAGAGAACCTACCATTTTTCTACGATTTTCATCTTACAATGCTGAGCACAAGTGTAGTCATGACCATATATCAGTTGTTTGTTTCACAGATGCTTCATCAGTCGCAAATAGTGAACAAAATATTATTAAACTGATT
>JAOBRG010372703.1:0-11693 GCA_027574985.1 Umimayanthus nakama
ACCTACTGCTAACCCTTTCAGACCTACATGTACATGCAGGCAGTCTATCCAACTACAAGTACAGGCACAATACCTACTGCTAACCCTTTTAGACCTACATGTACATGCAGGCAGTCTATCCAACTACAAGTACAGGCACAATACCTACTGCTAACCCTTTCAAACCTACATGTACATGCAGGCAGTCTATCCAACTACAAGTACAGGCACAATACCTACTGCTAACCCTTTCAGACTATCATGTACATGCAGGCAGTCTATCCAACTACAAGACAGTACAGTGTATATAGAAGATCTGCTCACAATACCTGTTGCTAACCCTTTCAGACCTACCCTGTAGGAAGTCTATCCAATTACATACAGAGGAAGATACAAAAATCAAGAACCAATTGGAAGTTCAATTGTTTGGTTGTGGTAGAGAGATTGCATGCGGCAAATTTCCAATTTTTTAAACAAAAGAATTGAGGCTAATAATCTTGTAAGAAAAAAATGAGTAAAGACAAGTACACAGATGATGCTTTGTGTTGTGGCTCTTTTCAATACACAGTACTGTAGAAGTATCAAACAGGTCAGAAAAATTAAAAAGTCCTGTAACCTGAAAGTTGGGGCGCTGGGTTGGTGCAGTGAAATAGACACTCGCCTCTCACCAATGTGACCCGGGTAAGACTCCCAGCCTGGGAAGTATGTGAACTGGGTTTGTGGTCCCTCTCCGACGCCAGGGGTTTTCTCCCAGTGCTTCAGTTTCCTCCCCAAACAAAAACCACTAGTTATGCCAACATCTGAGCAGTTTTGGGGTTAGCTTTGCTATTTGAAACTTAATGGAATTAAAATTAAAAGTAAAAAAGTTGGTTAAGTAAAATAGTTTTGCTTAATGTAATGACCTATTTTATTTTGTGTAACACACCAATGCATTAATTTATTTTTTTGATTTCAAATTAAACTTTAATTTCTCCAAATTGCCAGGGACAAACTAGAACATTACACCTGTCACTTGGTTACACTCGTCTGCCACTTTTAGAAACTGTAGTAGATTTGTGTCTGAATTGTGTCTACAAGAAAGTTATTGTGTAAATAAAATAGTGGTCACCATGAACTGGTGTCTGTCACCTTATGAATCAGATTCATCTCAGTTTTTGCATGTTCAACATGATTATGTCTGACATTTGAAAACGTACAAATTAAATTGAAACTTAGTTAAAAATGTTTTCAAAGATTTGTGACTTTCATGACCCATTGGGTCATTTTTTAGAAGCCATCATATTTCAATAAGTTTATTACATGTAACAGTCAGTCTAGACCCTTACAGTGTAATTAAAAATGACTGCAAAAAACATTACATGCATGTACTTCTTCAGCTGTCCTTTTATGCTATGTGCTCCTACAATGTAGGTGCTGTAAAGGTTTGGGACCCAAGGCAAAAAGATGAACCAGTTGCAAATATGTCTCCTGCTGAGGGACAGGATACGCGGGACTGCTGGTGCGTTGCATTTGGTAAGTTTCACATGTAACCTCTTTCTCCAAAATTAATATCAGTATAAATGTCAGATAAGATTTCATTTCCTTTTCACAAACAGGTTAAATGTCAATTAGTAAACCTTGACCAGTAGCAATGCAGGACGAAAAATACAACGCGTACAGTAATCTTTCCATGTGGCGAAGTACTGGGACTGAATGTTACCAGTCATGATCAGTCACGTGTAACAATGGTTCTCAGTGTAACGAACCCCATTAATTAGTAACTTCCCCCCAAAAGTGACATCAATTTCCAGGGGCTTATAACAGAAACCCGAAAGCATCGACCACCCCCCCCCCCCGCCAGTAAACTAACGACCCCCGCTTTAAATTAAGCAAAAACACTCTAAACGCACTCGTCAACAGTTAGTGGTGGTCATTGATTCCTACGCAAAAACAGCAAACACGTGCGTTTTTATTTACTATAAAGAAAACCACAACCAATGCTTTCAAACATTGTGAATGTCAACCGGTCAAAGTTAAAGTGCAACCTATTAAGTTAAAAACTGTAAACCCGTGTTCATGACACGCAAAGCTGTCGATGCGATAGGTACATTGTAGATGCCTTTGATATATTCGATTGTTAGCACCCATTGCACTTTCAACTTTACTTAAATCGTTATCACTTTTGCCGTAAAACAGCACGTCTTCCGCAACGTCTAACTTGCCGATTTCATGCATAGTCAGAGATTCCTTCTAGAATGTTTTCCTCGTCGTAGCATCCAGAAATTGGTTGTGCGATTCTGAACTTAGAAAAAGATCCAATCTCAGTTTCCTTTAGCTGTCGACAGTTATCTTGCCATGCTTGACCGACCCACTTGGTAAATGAAATCCTTCGATCTCCCGCTGTACGTGTAACCTTGCCTGTTATAAATACAACTGTAGTTCAAGATTTTTTGCAAGGTATTTTGTTGGCATTCCAGCCAGATTTAGCACAGCTGCAAAGACCTCCAGCACCCTAGTAGGCGTACATGTAGTAATGGTGTCAAATCCACAACTAGTTAAAACCAGTGATGTCATTGACTTGACTGCAAAAGATCATTTTCTGGTCTGCTGTTCTTAATCTAAAACAGCCGAAGCCATCTCCGAGGTACATTAACACGAGGAGTTTCAAGAAGTGCACTTCGGAGGAGCTTGCAAATGAAATTTTAACGATCCCCTGGGACATTCTCGAATTTCTGCTCACAGTAGATGAAAACTTGGACTCTTCTAACAATAATTTATTCTTGACTTGTTTGGATAAAGAAGATAATGATAAACACAGAGGTTGTCAGGATTTAGTTTACAGTTCACAAAATAGTGGTCGCAAAGGCACGGATCATAAACACTGCAATCAGCAATAATGCTCTCATCTTTCCTAGTTATGATGAGATCAAGGGTATGGTTGCTTCAGTTTATGGGTAGGAAGAATAACATGCTGAGATCAAGAGGTTCCAAAAAACGTGCGGCCACAGGATCTTTCTCAGGCTCATCCACATTTAAAGTCACCGAGTAATAGTAATTTCCTCGAGGAGACCGTCAAATAACCAAGCAACTGAGGCAACTCCTCAAAAAAACTTCGACATGCTGAATTTTATTTTCTTCTTAGGATGGAGTCTGCATGTAAATGACAATGACTCTAACACAATACTTTTCGAATGCTGAGACTCTTGTTGTAAACAAGTCCCACGCCACCACCTTGTCTGCCACTCCTGGGCATCAAGTCGAGCTCTTGGTCAACAAAAAGACCCTTTACAAACAACGCTATGTTATTTACTGATCTTACATAACTTATCCAAGACGTAATGACTCCGACGTTTACGTTTTTGAAGGATTGTTGCACTGCTTTATTGTAATGGCGATTAAGTTGTTCACATTAACATTAGGCTGCACAAGCCCATGAATTGTTTTAGCAAAAGGGCGTTCGTTCGTAAAAATGGAAGAAATAAACTGCCTTTTTCGACTCTCTCGTGATCTTGCTGCGTTTCCACCACGTCTTTTCCTGTATTTCGTCGACAAAGCCTGAGATTGATCCAGTGTATCTAATGATTCCAAGTGATGGAAAGGAGAAAGCAAGATGGTTTTGAGGTGGCGATTTAAATTCCCTTTAGTTTAGTAGCTCAGTTCTTTAGTGTCTAATACCATCAGAAGTAGGAAAGTTTGAATATAAACTAGCCTTGTCAGTAGATTCGATTTCAGAACTAAAAACGTGTTTTGCGGCTTGGATTGGTCCCGGATTATGTTTGACGTCCATGCAGATTGTAAGATTCAAGTAATAAAGCGAGTAAGGGAAAGGCTAGAACGGTTGAGGCCTGCTTACTACAAAGTTTAGATGGAACCTTGATCTTGAAACAAGATTGTTCACAATGCCGCTTGATATGTGGTCCGATATGAACAAAGTAGATTGCACCAATATCTCTCTGATAACTCCGATAAAAATATGATAAAAAAAGTTAACTTTTTCATATAGTTTAGTACTCCGTGTTTGCTTTTTCAAACTTTTTGTTTTAACACTACCTTAGGGCAGCCAATAACCACAACACACAAGTAAAATCATTATTCGGTGAAAAATGAAGAAAAAATGTTTGAAGTTAAGTGTTTGCTACAGAGGGGCTGGAGGACAGGTTTTCTTCATCACGATTGCCATGCACATTTGTTTGCACGTTTCTGCTGGATTTTGAATAAATGTCAACAAGAACAGCTCACAAGTATAAAAACCAACATCTAAAGTTCATGGTCGTGACAACATCGTGATGCACGGCAGTTAGATACCATCTACCAGATTTTTTGACTCAGGATTATTTTGCGGTTGTGTGACGTCATAAAACACTTTAGTTCATCCGAATAAACTTTTATCTTGCATAGAAGCGGCTCACACCATTAGGTTCACAAATTTCATGTTTTAAAACCAAATAAAGTGGCAAGAAACTGCAAACGACCAAATTTTGCGAAAACTGACATTGGTAAAGGTGGTTATATTATCACGGCAACCCAGTAAGCACAACCTGATTACTTTGAGGAAAAGCCAACAATTTGGATTGATTATCGTGAATGCCCTAAAAGTTACAAACTGATACTCTCAAAGTTGGCAGTATCGTACCCCCCCCCCCAAGTCGGAATAGGGTTAATAGCTCACAAAACGTCTCGTCATACCTCAAGGTGACGCACACAATATGGACGAGCGTAGTGTTGTGGCAGGCTATGACAATGGGGATATCAAGATGTTTGATCTCAGGAAAATGGCTCTTAGGTGGGAAACTAACGTCAAGAATGGAGTAAGTACTACAATGTTAGCTGCATGTAGGAAAGTACTGTTGCCGATTCAAACGACGTGAGATGTCTGGTTTTAGTATGCTTATTTTGAATGTGAAATCCGGAGCACTTGGTAATTTTAATGCCAATTAATAATTTGTTTGATCTATTGCCAGGTTTGCGGCATCGAGTTTGACCGAAAGGACATCAAGATGAACAAACTGGTTGCTGTTACACTCGAGTCCAAGTTCCATTTGTTTGACCTACGCACTGAGCACCCCAAGAAAGGCTTTGCAATTTTGACTGAAAAGGTACTGTGCAGGTAGCTGTGCATTGGATAGGTTTCTCGGGAGGTTTCTCAGGAATGCCATGACGGACTTGAATTGAGAACGGAAGGTTACTCTAAAAACAAATTCTCTCACCTATTTGATATTTAGGCAAGTCGCGATCATATACGAATGTGTTGACCCAAAGCTAGCACAAAAGTATACTAATCGGCTCTGCTGTTGCCATGGCAACGTACTGGTGTGTACTCTCGTTGAGTTTCAGTGCCTTCCAGCACTAATGACTCAATTGTGTCGGGGGGAACATGAAAGAAATATTAACTTTGGGAAAAGTAGTCCTTTTCTGAGGCAAATTTTCCCATGAATCTTCTCGGTAAGGAAAAAAATTCAATGTATCCTGTATAATTACGCATAGATAAAGTTTCTAGCATGTTTGTGAAGCAGATTTTGGTTTGCCGTCAAAATTTATGGGAGCTTTGCGATTGCTAGAAATAAATCGCTTCAGGTAAAATTAAACACTTCAGAACAACATTGGGTCTCAAAGTAATTATTTGAAGTCACATTTTTCCACATTTGGGGTAAATATCCAGCTACCAGTAGCTGTGACATACCAAACAATGCAAATAAGCACAAAATATACGAAAAAGTTCACTTGCCAGAAAAATAACAAAGCAAAACTTTTCTATAATTTTTAGTTTCATTGAAAACAAGCAAATGAAAGGACACGAATCTACCTGACAAAAAAGCTTTTCGAAATCCTTTTTTTCATGTTTCCTTGATCAATCCGGAGCAAAATCAGCGTAGAAGAATCCTCCTTCTGTTTTAATGATGAGCTCAAGCACCAGCAAATTCCCAAAAATGGAAAAGAAATAAGGATTTTTTTTTTTTGCAAAATTGCCATCTTCTTAAGAGTGTCCTGCCGCCTAGAAATGAAGGAGAGATCTGGCGGGTAGTGTCACGTGATCAGCTATCATTGCACATAATAAATGTGTGTGACACCCAATCTCCAAGGTTTTATCCGTGGAGAAACAAGACATAAAAGGTACCCTCCCTCCCCCAAAATGGTCTTTTTAATTGTTTTTCATACATATACTAGGGTATCATACCCCCTTGATAAGTGCAAGCTCCGCTGCAAATGTTGCAGTCTTGCGGACTAGTTTTACATCAAACTTCGCGGCGTGAGACGGACCACACTAACCCTTGTTTGATCGAAATACAAATTCCACTTCTGACTGTCTGAAAACCGCTTTGTGGAAAACATTCTAAAAGGGTTCAACCTTGTTACTCTCTTAATATTTTTTAATACGCTACACTAATTCTATTTCTTTGGCTGCGGTATGAGCCAAAAGTTTCTCTTCGGTAAAACCCACAATTTTAATCGTAATAATGCGTGTTTTCTGTTTGTTACAGTTTTACTCACTGTACATGTTTCGTAGTTATACAAAAAAAGGCCCTACCTCGAATGAGCGCCCACCCTGATGGCCAAAACGTTAATATTAATAAGCAACAGCCTCGAATAAGCGTCCCATCCCTCCCCCCGAAAAATATTAATAAAAATAACAATATTAACAATCATAACGATTATCATAATCATAAATACGCGGTAAAAATATGTACGGTACTTTTTCCTCTTTGTTTTGTTTACGGAAAATGGTGAACGTTTTTAAACGTTAAAATGTCTGAACTTGAATAAGCACCAAGCCACAAAACATTAGTAAGCGCCCAGGGCGCTTACTCGAATAAATACGGTAACTGCAACTGAACTAAATGATGTACTCGTCTTATTGTTTTGAAAGGCGCACAAGTCTACGATTTGGTGTGTGAAACATCTGCCCCAAAACCGAGACGTTTTCATGACCTTGGGTGGCAGCGGAACAATGAATCTGTGGAAATAGTAAGTACCGCAGTGACAAGCTCGAGTCAGACACTAGAATACACGGGCATTCGTTCCGACCATTGTCCAACGACTGGCTTTCATTTCTTTAAAGAGAAATTAGCCCACATGGTCCCGCTTGGGTTTCGGCTGCGGTTCCTGTTTACCAGCAGAAATGAAACGTCACTTAAGCTTCAACCAAGTGAGACTGTGTTTACCTCACAACGGGTACAGCTAAGAAAGAACGAGTTACGTCGTACATTTTTCTTTGTTATTTGCAAAAAAAAGCATTTATGTCAGAAGCAAAAGAGTCAAAACGCTAACGATAGATCCGTGAAACATTAAAGGTTTATTTGTTGTAGAAAGTTAAATCTGAAAGAAACCTAGAATACAGCCACTTGAAAACTGTGGGATAAAACTACTGAAAACAAATGGAAAGAAATGAAACTGTGCAGAAAACGAAATTCTTGTTGGCGAAATTGTGAGGACAGTTACATAACTGTGTGGCTTTTTAACCTTATTTTTAAGATGTACTTTATCAAACTGTGGAGATGGTTGGTTTAAACTTCTTCACTTATGTTTATTTTGCTCAAACAAGTGGAAACGTTAATACAATACAGAAGTTGCTTTGTAGAAGACACCGCAAGTAAATCGAAAAATGAAACGTAGCCATTCAAAATGAGCTTGCCGCCGAGGTTAGCCGCAAGCGTTCAGGTCCAGGGACGCAGTCGTATACAATACTAGTAAAAAAGTAAAGTAAACTGAACATTCTAAGGCCCAGTACACTAAGCTGCTCCATGAGTTAAATATAACTTATTTGTAACAGAACTGTCGAGTATGACTGGAAAGCTCGGTAAACCGACGTATCTTTTTTTCGCTGAGGTTTTTCATGACTAATAAAAAGCTTTGATTCTCAAACTGAGTCAGATGCAGTAATAGCGGTTCAAGTACGGATGGTAATCTTGACTGAATTTGATCTTGTACCGTCCAATTCTCTGCTGGCTAAATTGTACCTGAGATGAAACTTTTTTTAAAAAATCCGAGATTAACGGTAAAGCGTGGCTATCCGAAATCATTTCATTGCGAATTGGCAGACGCGTTTACATTTGGAGACAGGAAAAAATGTAGATATTAAAGTTGGATACTCTGCTCCATCACTTTGTGCCTTTCATGTGTAATAGCCCGTTCATTGTTCTTTAGCAAGAAAAAGCTGAAATGTACTTCCTTTGTGAATCTGGAGACTATGAAGATCCTGAACCTCTTGCCCAAGTAGAAACAAATTTTTATATTGCGTCACAGAAAGGTTGAATTGACTTGTTGGGACATGTTCGCGCCCTTAGCCAATTTCTGTGTCATGTCTCTGGTGTTTCAGCTCTTACCCAGACAAGCGAGTTAAACAGGACGCGGATGGTGTAGACATGGGTGTTGTGGGCTCCGTGTCGCTTCTTCAAAACGCTACCTTGTCCACTCAGCCAATCAGCAGCTTCGACTGGAGTCCTGACAAGGTATTTGTTTCTCTCTCCATTCTCTCTCTTTTGTTAGTTCCGTTACGCTAAAACTTTATTTTGATATTTCTTTTGTCTTTTATCTTGGCATGTAGTTTTTGCGTTCCAATTCGTTTATTTATTCATTTATTCATTCACCCACTCATTCATTCGTTCAACCATTCATTGCATTCGTTCCATTTATCCATTCATTTTGATTCTCCATCATTCTATCATTGATTCGTTTGCTCACGTTTTGTTTAGGCGCCGAATATGCAGTTTGTGTGCTTAGTAAATGCTAAACCTGAGGTATACTGTTATATGGCATGCGGCCAGCTCTTTTGCAAAGTGCTGGCACACAGTTTAATGGCAGAATTCAAAGTTTGCAGGCCGCTACATCAAAATAACTTGGCATAAAAACTGACGATATTAACATAACAACACCCGAAGTTATTTTTGAGAAGAAACTTAACGGATGGAAAACGTGCTGGATTCCTTTAGAGATAAGAACATAGCAAAACTCTTTGGAATTTCAATGGCTTTGAATGGCGGTTTACCAGGCTTTAGACGAAACGAGGCGAAAGGCGAGCAAGAAAAGAAACAAAGATAATATATTTGGATGTTTATCGCCCATCTACATCTTTCAGCTACAGTTATAATAATAAATTTACTATTATAATCACGGTTTCCTCTACAGTCTGATACTAAACCGCCACTAAAAGCTAGTAAAATTCTGTAAAAATTTGGCAATGTCCGTCTTTCTAAAGGATGCCAAGTGAACAACTAGAGCTATCCATACTGCCGAAAAAAACTGATGTCGATTGGGCTGACAAGATTGAAGATCAAGTATCAAGTACTGAAACATTTTCCAACTCAGTTTTATCAGTGATATCTTTGAATTGTCTCGCAATGAAATAGAAGAACAGATAAGAAATGGCGTTAGTGTTGTTTTCAATTATTTGCATGCCCTGATGCACAGAATCTAGTGCTTTGTCGAGACTACCAGACTTATCATTATATCGGCAGTCTTAAAATAATGCGGTTGCCTTGCTCATTTGCTTGCATTTTGTGACATATACTGATACGGCAAAGATGTATAGCATTAGCGAAAGAAGAACTATGCATTTAAAGCACAAGGTTCGTTAATTGATTACAAAGCATTATCCGCAACATGCGTATTGCACCTCGTATGTATGAATCCTCTAATTCCTGTAATACCTGGCTGAACGCGTGTCTGCAGCCCCTTACCTTCTTAATCTTCTCAATGAATGATCTTTTTTTTACCATGATCTTTTCAATCATTGCCTGCATAGTTCTTGGTAATTTCAGTCTTTCCCTTGCCAAAGCACTACCTGATAAGACTTAAAATATCCGTTTCTGTAGTTGTGGTGTTTAAATAACTATATTTATAGCACTGACATCAGACTTGATACCATGTTATTTCAAGACATACAGTGCATTATAAAAGCAGCATACTTTAAATATGCGTGTGGGGGTGGGGCGGGGGGGGGTTGCTGCAAAGCATAAGGGGACGTCTAATCAACATTTTCAGCAACCGCTGTATATCAAAGTTGATGCGGGGGCTAGTTGGGTTTTTCGCGCAAAAGGTAGTACACTAACATTTTGGGTTTTGTAAAACCAGTTCTCTTGCTTTGTCAAAAAAACGCTTATAGCACTAGGTTGAGCAGCTATTTCTTGATCTTATGTCGTTAAAAGCATGGTTCATGAAAACTGAGAAGGACAAAACACTTATTTTGACAACATTTTGAATAATTTTTATTATTGTTTTTGTTTATTTAAAAAAATTTTTGTTGTTATTATGTGTTTTATTATTATTATTATTAGTAGTAGTAGTAGTAGTAGTAGTATTATTATTATTATTATTATTATTATTATTATTGTTTCTGTTATTATTTGTCGTAGTGTGGCACTATTAGTTGAAATGTCTCATGAGTTTGGCACACAAGCCAAAGAAAACATACTATTGCATGTCAAAACGTTAACCTACATGTAGGAGGGGGGATCTATGATCTTGTTTTCGTTGGCTCTTGTGAGATCATTAAATTTTATAACTGAACCGTGGTGGTTCAGGAGTTTTTGTGCTAATGTTTATGATGAACCTTGTTAGCCCCCTTCGAGGCATAAATAATGAATGTACAGTCTAAACCGGCGGTAAACGGCGACAACTCACAAAATCACGCACCATATTGTCAGAATTTGAAGTTGAAGTTAACCTATAAACTTGTAAACTTCCTCTTTTTCGCCAAAAATAGCAGATAGGATTTCCTAACGAAAGGAACGTTGAAGTGGCATTTTTATTCGAAACGTTGACGTGGTTTTTGATTCACCTGAAATATAAAACGGAATTCATTGATCTTTGGTTTAGAAATATTGAGTTAAATTTTATTAAAGGATTGATTCGAAGAGAGTCATAGCTTTTCATACTTTTCTTTACCTTATATTGGCGGTAAGAGAAATTGAGGATAAGACAGGCGGCCAAATGGCGCCGGAAGTTTGTCGCTTAGCAATGTACTGTGAAAGTGATAAAAACGTACGTAATACGCTCTCTTTTTTAGATCCTTTCCGTGATCCTTTGATTTTTTAAAAGTATAAGGGGCTGGATAACAGAAAATATTCATAACGTGTTGAAATGCCTTCATTAGTGCTGTCGACAAATGTCTAATGCTATGAATACTAGATAATCCTAATTATGCGAGAAAGTTTTTGCTGTATACCACATTGAGCTTGTCGGAAACTAGTAATTGTCGTTTCCCTTTTACTAAGCATATTGATGTAAAATGTTTTCACACGCCAGTTATATTAAATTTAAGATTCTGTTTCTGGATCTTCCATCTCGTATTTCCCTGATGCATTACCCTGGGTTTCTTCCAAGCTTGTTTTTTAACTATTTACTTCCAACGCTCTTTTTATTTCAAAAACCGTTTTAGACACCAAGATATTATAGGAACAGTGAACATAGTTGGAAAATTGCCCTTCTGATCATCTAATTTGCAATTGTAACTTTTGGACTTGCTCTAGAACCATTTACGGTCAGCGACTTATACCTTGCGGTCGACATTCCGAGATTATAGTTCAATTGCTCCTCACAACCGACCGGCGACCTCTGTAGCTTATAATCTGTTGTAACTCAGTAAATTTACCTCATCAGTTTGTTGAGAGTGCGAGCGGCCCCTGCTATTATCTACTTTAAGTATTATTATTGTTTTTGTTGTTGTTATTATTATTATTATTATTGTTATTATTATTATTATTATTATTATTATTATTATTATTATTATTATTATTATT
>JAOBRG010372714.1:0-11693 GCA_027574985.1 Umimayanthus nakama
ACCCGTGTCCCACCCGTGTCGTGAAAACCTAACGCCCCCCCACCACCCTATAGATCCTATGCCTCTGTTATATGCCTCGGCGTTGCATCGCTTCTGATTATGGGTTCTATGTTATCTTTCAATTTTATATAAAGGAACAACACTTTGTAGTTCTAGAACAATTTCTCTACATTGTAGTTTACGACGAATTTTTAATTGCTCTATAAATGGAAGTATCAGTTATTTTTGTTTATTAAACAGATGTTTTGTTAGAACGTATCTGAGTGTGCGTTGTCAGTTGATCTTACTGTTTTGCATATCGTTGCTCTCCTTTACCAAGTTACTGATGTTTATTTAAAGGTTGTTACTTACAAAAGTTTTAGGAAAAGAGTGCAGCTGTGGTGAAGAAGTTTTTCTCCATTTGTTTGTTTGCTAAATTTCTATTTTGTGGCTTACGGCGATGCGCAGAAACGTCCCGTGTAGCAAAATATCTGTAAACCACAATTCTGCATGCGCGACTGATTACACTTAGCAACATTTGCATGATAGCATAGGTTTACTAACACTATGTTTACAATTCTTCGAAGATATTAGCACAACTTGAACTAATTTTGTTATATAAGTTTACGGGTAGAGTATTTCGGTAGTAGTTGTAGTTTACATTGAAAGTATTGTAATGTCATGCCAACAACAAAACTTGTGGAGATGCACTAAATTTAAAAAGTTCAGCTAGCAAGTCCGATGCAGCCCTTTAGACCGTGGCAACTTTTGAAAAAAAGGGGCCAAAGAAGTCTAATACTGAACTATTGTTAAGTTAAATCGGCTGTCAGTTCTCAGATAAAATAATTAAATAACTAGAATGCCAGCAGGAAGGTATGCGCTACCTCGTGCAAAGTATGCGTTTTTAGTAGTTTTTATTTACATAAATGTACATATAAACATTGTTCTTCTCTACACCTACACGCCTTTTTTTATAAAAACAATGAGGCTCAAGTTTGCCAAAAAAATCAAGAACAAGCTAAGAACATTAATTTTAAACGGGAACTCAAAGCTCACTTTCTCAGTTCAGTTATAAAATTTTGATAAAAAACGAACCGTACAGAATTTTGTGAGATCATGCTCTTTAACTTGCATTATATGTTGGTTAGAGTAATAAATAGTTTTATTTTGATTTTAAATAGTTTCTTTACAACCTGTTGTTAAATCTGTTTTTCTTTTCTTCCCTTCTTTCTCGAGCAAAGTATTAATTTCAAAATAAAATAGGCTCCCTACTAGTTTAGTTTGATTGTATAGGTTTCGAGAGTTCAACTACTGTAAACTAGTTTAATCTATTTATTTTAATTACTGTAACTCGCACCTAAAGTGGAAATAAATATTTGTTGTGATTATAAATCCGTAACTTTTTCATTACTGATTCGCCTTTTGTCCATACGTATCCAGCAAATTCGCGTGCGAATCCGTAACTATTTGAATCTGCGCTCCAGAGTGAACATTTTTGAATCCGCAAGTAAAATGGAACCGTGTTGACGGGCAAATCCGGAATTTTTAGAATCCGCTGACGTGTTCAAGTCGGGTCTAGTCTTAATCGCGTGATTATTTAACATGGCCGCCTAAAGGATTATGGTTACATCTCTTTTTCTTGCAATTATTTCAAGCCTGATAGCGTGTGAAAATAAGGGCGCGTCGACAAACCAAAAAACAAATTTTAACGTCCAAAGAACGTTAAGATCCAACCCCCCTAATGTCCACTCTATACATTTGTTCATAGTTAATATAGCGAACTGGTTAGGAAACTTAACAGTTTCTTTGTTGTATGTTTTTGTTCTTTGTTTCTTTTGTTCGTTGGCCTTGACCGTGCACAAAACACAAAAAGCATTGATATGCATATTAGCAACTAACCAGTTAAAGCATTTGGGCTAACACATTGAACAAAACAAAGTGCACCGTCACGATTTGTTCAACACAAAACAAAGCAGCTTTGTACACTGGCTTTGAAGTTTGTTAAGCTTCCCAACCATTTCGCTCTATCAACTATGATTTGTTGTAAAGTCAAATACAAAAAATAAATTGCAAAATATATACCACTGCTGTATAGTCGAAAGACTAAATGAAATATATGCATGTATATTGCTGTTAAACCTAGTATTCCAGCCAGCGAACTCCCCGACATATCAACAAACCCGGAAGACGAATGCCTCTGGGCTTCTGTCCACCTAGCAAAACAGAAAACGCTACATATATGCACATTCTGCAAGCCCCCCTCTTCCTCATCTGCTCGACTGGACTACCGGTTTGAATTCATCCTTAAAGTGTTCAATACTAACAAGAAATCACATCTCTACATTGTCGTCAGCGTGGATCTAATTGTGGTGATACCGACTGGAAATGTGACCCTCCAGTAGTCACAAACCATTCTACAGCTCCATTGATGAGCAAGCTACTTCATTTTATTAACGACCGCGCCCTGACTCAACATGTCACAATGTCACAGTGTCCACCTGTCCTACTTCTCTGAAGATCCTTGACCTGGTCTTATCTTCAGTTTCCCCGCTGATCACTGATGTTAAACGTCAAGCAGGGCATGAGTGACCACGACCTAGTTGCTGTCAAAACAAAAGCCACGCCCCAAAGGGAGGTATACTTACATCGTAAGGCTGATCTGGTGACACTCCGCAGAGAAATTTCGACTCGTTCAAAGTAATTCTTTGATCTATGCTCCAATAGATGCCTGGAAAGCAATTGGACGTTCTTTAAGAACGCCCTATTGAACGCAATAGACTAACATGTCCCCTCAAAAATGTCTCCTACCAAAGTCTCCTTTCCCTGGATTACAAATCTTTGAAACGGCACATGCAAAAGCAAGACAGGTTGTGCAAAAAAGCAAAATGAAGCGAAAATAACAAATGCACACCCGCATGGAAAGACTACCGCTCCAAAAGGAACAAAGTGATACGGTTACTAAAGTTAGCCCATAACAGTTACCTTGACGGTGTGATTGGGAAGAGCCTACAAGATAAGCCCAAGAGATTCTGGAGTTACGTCAAATTGGCCCGTACTGAGAACATTGGTGTTCCTACAATGCGCCAAGGCGAATCTCTATTTATATCAGAAAAGGACAAGGCAGACGCATTGAACATGTGTTCACCAAGGATGATGGAATACTTCCTGACTCTCAACTTACAGTTCCTGCTCATCTTAAGCCCATGGGAGATATTGTGTTCTCTGAGACAAGCAGCTTCTCGCTAAGCTAAACCCATCTAAGACGGGATGCCATGATACGATATTATCGCGCTGCTTACGGGACTTAGCTGCTGAGACTTCCGGCATGCTCACTTACATTTTCCAACAGTTTCAACTCAGGCTTGTTACCTAAAGATTGGTCAGCTGCCATGGTTGTTCCAGTACACATGAGTCGAACAAGGACAACCCGGAAAACTACTGTCCTATATTTCGCTGATATGCCTTTGCTGAAAAACTGAGGAACATATCGTGTTGAGCCAACTGAATGACCATCTGTCAAGAAACAACAAATTGTCTTCCCTGCAGCACGGTTTTCAAGGCCGACTTTCATGCAAAACCAAGCTAGTATAGACTTTTCATGATTGGGCCAACATCCTCAACCAACGTGGCCCAGTCGACGCCTTATTCCTTAATTTTAGCATGGCATTCGACAAAGTGTCACACGAAAAGTTACACAAGATCTGCCAGTATGCAATTAGCGGAAGAATTCACGCTTGGATCTCGGCATTTTTAAAAACCCGTTCCCAGTTTGTTGTAGTAAACGGTGCACATTCTTGCTCTGTACCAGTTACTTCTGGCGTACCACAAGGCTCCGTCCTAGGGCCCACCCTTTTCTTTATTTTATCAATGACATTGTAGACACTCCAAATATTCAGCTACATCTCTTTGCCGATGACACAGTCCTGTACCGGGCCATAAAATCTCCAACTAACCACCAAGTATTGCAAGAGGACTTACTTAATCTGACAAACTGGGCGTCTCGCTGGCAGATAAAAGTGTAATATAACTAAATATCACTTGCTCCGTATTACCAACAAGCGTAAGTCGTCCGAATTTGCATATTCCGCTTTGGAAGTGCCTCAGTGGTTCTACCTTGGAATAAGGTGTTCAAAAAAACCTCCGTTTTGGGGATCACTCTGGCAAAATAGCCTCGAAAGCAAGCAAATCTCTCGGCCTAATTCGAAGATGACTAAAGCCCTGCAGCAAAAGTGTTAAGAGAGAGCGTACATGTCACTTGTAAAACCTTCACTTGAGTACGCTTCTGCTGCTTGGAGTCCGTACACCGACCTTGACGTAAAAAGATTAGAGCAAGTTCAGAAATGCGCCGCCAAATGCAGTGACTACAAACTTACCACCAGCACAACTGGCCTAGTAAAGGAACTGACATACAAGGTTGAGACAAACTGGAAGATAGACGACTACTCAATCAGTCAACCCTCTTTTAGAAATTTCGCAACTACAAAGTTCCAGCTGAAATCAGACGCTCCAGCCACGTTAGAGCACTTTAGAAGACACAACAACAGCTAACTGCAGTTACATCTAATATCCAATCATTTACATATCCATTCTTTCCAAGATCTATAAGACTCTGGAACTCTCTCCCTCCGGAAGTTGTTGCCTCTACTTCCTTAAACTCTTTCAAACAATCCTCCATGCAGGCTTTAATCAGCTTAGCAAGCCGCTGACTGCCCTCTCATCACTGGAGAAATCTAAACTAAAGAGTATATATTCTAAGTTCTAAGTACAACAATCCTCCTCATCTGGTACCATGTGTTATGTATTCCCGCAGATCATGAGATACCAAACGGGGATGACGATCGTGATGAGAATGATGTACGGTTAAAAATAAGCACATGCCCTTTGGCATGCATTTACTGTATGACCCACTAATTTATTCATCATTTAATTAGTCCCTGTTGCCGCGGTAACAAAAACAAAAATCCAAGATTGCCGCCATCTTTTGAGATTTTGCTTAAAATTAAGAAATTTTATTGGAAATAGCTAGAAAAAATATTATATGCCAAAACTACGGAATAAGTAGAAAAAAATGAATAACTGCGAGTTTTTAGTCATTTTTATTCCAAAAGTCGAATGTTTGACAGCAAATTCTGATTTCCGGCAATTAGTATGATGACGTCATCAACGATTACGTCACTTAATAATTGTCAAAAGATGCATTCATTTTCGAGGAAAAGTTATGCAAAAGCGTTTGGCATTTGGTCAAGGGGCAAAAATTTAAGACCAAAAAACTGAGGGGGCGGGGTCAACGAGCCCCCCCCCACCCCCCAGCCATTTTAGGGGGTAAAACATGCTTTCAAACTTCACACTATTTTAATATCGGGATTTTTTTTTCACGCCGTATTCCAGCGTTTTCGTGGTATTTTTAAAGGCAGTACACGAGCGTGGGTTAGATTTAACCCAGAGTTAGGCGAAACTTCAAACTAAGATTTCTTTATTGGGAAATTTGCCGAGTATTTCAAAAGTATTACTCTAGTATACTTCAAAGAAACCCAATTAAGTACATCTTGAATAACAGCCCAAGTCAACCTTAAATGTGGTAAATCCCATCGCAGATTAAAATCTAACCCTGAGTTAGTGCTAACTCAAATTCGAACAATCGGGCCTAGCCTGAAATCTGGACGTAAAAGTTTGGATCAAGCCCATTCACCAGGGTGCATGTATGTTGAACGTGAACGGAACGATTGACCTGGAGCTCAAGGAGCTCTGAAAAGAGCCCCGACCTTCCCGTTGCCTTTGAGAATTAGAAATAGTTGAGCCATGTTTAAAAGAACGAAGTTTGGGAAACGGATGTAAAGTGGCTAAAGTCTAGAACGCAATAAAATCCTGTTTTAAAACACCCGCGTTTATACTGATAGCTTACTGAAGAATCAAGATTGATGCAATGATGATTCGGTGCAACGAGGGACACTTAAGAGGCGCTGAAACCGGCTTTTGTAGACAAAGTTTTTCGCACAAAGTGAATTTTTTCGGGCTCAAACATGCGCAGTTGATTTCCAACAGTCGACAGTTTTTGCCGGTTTTTTTCACTTCGACGAAAAGTGAGTTCAAACAGTTTGTACTTTATCGCCGCGAAAAAATTCACCTAGTGGAAAACCGGCTTAAGCAAACAAGAAAGTATTTCGACATCTTCAACACATTTGTATAAGGCACACATTTTAAGACTTTTTGCCCGTTATTTTTTTTTTTGAGCAAACTTTGCTCCTGTGGGACGTCTCAAAATGACCGTCTAAACTTATACTACCAAATTATAACAATTCCAGTCTACTTTGGCGTTAATTATTTGAAAATTATTAGTTTAAGTTATCTTTTACTCTGGAAAATTTCACATTTGCCTAAGTTCAAACGAAAATTGCTCCCACGAAAATCGAAGCTTTCAAAGTCATTTCTACCCACATGGGAAAAAGCTTTCTTTCAATGACCAAATTCTAACAAATCTAGCGTTAAAGCTACTAATTTTACGCAGTAAAAGTATCCCTATGTGCATGAAATTTGAGGTTTCTTTACATTTTGAGCTTACAAAGACAGCCTTGATTATGCAAACCAATCTTTGATATTCTGGAATGACGTCACATGTCCATAAATCCTAGCTTATGGCAAAGCCCAATTTCTTTACCTTTCGCCGCTTTGTTTATAATCGCAGTGATGTTAAAAAACTAGTGTCTCCAAAGCTACTGTATCTTAGGTCCTAGTTAACTTGGTTACAGTTGAAAAGAGGTAAACAAGCCCAGGGTGGTCCAAACAACTACCTCCACCCCTCCACTCTCACCACTTTTTTATCCGCTGGGAGCCGCACTTTTATGGGCATAAAAACAATAATTGACTAAAAAACCATTGCGATCACAACAAAAAGCCTTTCAATTTCAACCGGCGTTGCCGTAATATTTTAATAGAAAACGTAACGACAGTTGAAAATAGAATAAACAAACAGTTGCAGCAGTTAAAGACGAGCGAGTTGGGGACTCAGTGATTTGATTGATCGTTCAGCAGTTCTGCTTGACTGAGCGGCGACGAGTAATTGAGGCATAACGGTTCTTGGCTGGGCTTTTACTTCGTGACGTGTGTATGTATTAGAGTCCATAGAGCTCCTGGTGTAACGTGATCAGCAAGTTTCAAGAAGTCAGGCTGCCTCTTTATTTGAAAACAAATTTTGATAGGCAGAGCTGCGATGAAGAGATCTGAATCATGCAAAGATTGGCTCCAGATTTTCTACTTTACATGAGGTGCCTACATATTATAATCAAAGTTGTGCTTTTCACAAATGCATTCTAAAACTTATATACCGAATAGTAAAATAGGAATTTTAAGAAAATTAGCTTAAGGCGCATTACTGTTCATACAGTCGAGATCAAAATATAAGATAGAAAAATGGCTTGCTTTTTTGTCTAAAAGTATAAGTAAATTCATTCTTTTTTCACAAAACAAGTAAAATACAAAGCTTAAAAAAATCGCCCCACGGCGCTTTCACTGTCCAAGATTTCAAGATCAGAAGCCTCGACCTTCTCGATCCCAGGTTCCTGTAGCTCCACACTCGCTTCGACTTCTGCGGGATCCCGGGACTTGTTCTCTTCACTGCAGCTGGGACGGTCTGAAAGAATACACGTATGTCACGCTTTTATTGAGGTGACCAGTAATCAAAAATTTGTTTTAAAACTGTAGTCAAAGCCTTTTTCTTTCAACCCGATCAAGTTACAATATGTTAACAATTACTGTGTTGTAAGGTTATTTGTTGTTTGCTAGTAGCAAATGTTCTCCTGTTCTATTAGGAAATGGTCCACTCTTGGCATGCGTCTGTCGAGTATCGAAGCACACAGGCAGATGGAAGAACACGAGGCAAAACCGAATGCTTTTCTCTGAACTTCTCGAGTGCTCTTCCAAGAACCAAGTGCATCTAAAACTTGATAGACACGCAGTTATAGGATGGACCATTTCTTTTAGAGCAATGCCGCTGTCGACCTTTTTTCAGTAGTTGTAAGAAAAACACATGTGTTAAAACTGATCCAGAACAAAACTCATCAAACCTTTCTGAACATTTTCTTTGGTTGAACGCAAACACGTAGCTCCGCTCGGGCATAGGTCTATCGAGAGTGAGTAGCCGTCGCTCCCGCCATACACAAAGAGCGAGAAAAACTGCCAGCTATGTTCTAATAGTCAGTAAAACAATTGTGTCTTACCTGTTCGTGGAGAGTACTGCATTTTGAGATGATGAAGCTCGCGCTCGCTTTCGTCCAACCTGTTATATAAAGCAAAAAGAGAGTAATTCAGCTACAATGCTTGGCAAAAACACTTTTATCCTATTGAACAGGCAAACACTACCTTAAGTAGAAAGGTTACTACACGCTGTTTTTTATAAGAACAAATCTTTATAAGAACATTCAGGCGGAGGTTTACCCAAGAATTTAGAAGCTAAAAAATACATAAGCTGAAATTTAGATCAAAAAGTTCAAGACATTTATTTAGCTTGGTCATCGGGTGCTGGAAGCAAGCAAGCTCGTCATGCTCGCAGACGCTGTATTGACAGTTTCAAGTTTTTTCGCTGGGTGATACAAAAGCAAACACATACTTCTTTATGCCATTTTACATATATTGTTCCGGGAAACCAACTTTCTGTTTGAAAATATCACAAACTAAGAACAGATTTTAAAAAAACAAATAGAGGCTGAAATCGCAAAAAAATTAAGAACATCTCAGCGTCAGACGGAAGTTACTGGTTCTAACAAAAAAGCGTGTATTGCCATACTCGCGCTTGATCCCCGCTGGAAACTTGCTTGCTAAAGCAGTTCTTGTTTGCAAAGCGTTCCCGGGCACGTTAAAATGCAAAAAAATTTACTCATCAACTATTGCAAGTGTCTTACATGTGGGGGAGTGGTGAGGGTTAGAAATCAAAAACATGAGTTGCAAGATAAAAATGTGGAATGGAAAGGTAATAAACTAAGACAATGTTTTGAAAAAGAGAAAAAAGGAAAGGTTTCGCCAAAGATTGACAAAGGAAAAAAGTTTGCACAAAAATTATTCTTTCCCCCAATCCCCAACCCTTTTCCCTCAAGGGCAAATGTGTCGTCTCTAAAATATAGAATGGTAAAAACTTGACATGCACCGTACCATCGTGACAACTTGTCGTTATCTCTTGCAACGGCATGGTATCGACCCTGAGGAAATTAAACCAACATAAACAGTAAGTAAAATAATCAATGAAAACGTTTTGCATTTGACTACAGATAACACTTATCTGGCGATAGAGTGATCGTAGGAATTAGACAGAAATTGACTTTTCTGTAGTTCGTAGCCAACAGCGACGACTGGTTCGGATCAGTCGAAGTGTGTTGTGGGTAGCAGATTGAGTATGTTAGACAAGTAGACTGTACTCTGTGCGGAAAATGAATATTTAAATAAATAAGCTTTTCCTGAAATTTTTATTTTTGTCACTGGTTATTGTAATAAAGACACTAGATAGAAATACTAGTTTGACAATATTTTGAAGTGCATGTCGTTGTTGCAAGTCGAAAAAATAGTGTTAGAGAACAATATTCTAAGAAGATGTCAACATCCTCTAGACCACGGAGGAATGAGGCTGTATTGCTTGGTTGCCAAACTTTCATATAAGCTTTCGAAGTTGCATCCGGCAGCAGTCAAAAGCGTGTACATCTGTCCTAGAAAGCTATCGGTTGAAATACTGTGAAGGTTCACATCATTAAAGAGTCTTGCCCGCTCCTCCTAATTGAAACAAAATTAATTGGTTGTGTAGAACGATAAAGTGTCTGTTGTGTAGTCGAGCATAATCCCGCTCTACTCGAGGGTAAAGACAACTCGTCTAATCGAAATGCGCCTTTTGACAACGATTGAGCAACTCTATTAACACCATTTCATTGAGCTAAACTTAGTCTGGCTCCGAAAAAATATTTTGATCATACATATCTGGCCTTGTAATGAAAAATTATGTTTTCTTGCTTCACCATTACAAATTGTCAAAACGTTTACTTAACTGAGAAGTTTACATGCAGTTTTATTAGAAGAAGTAGCACTCTCTTACCCAGCCTTCTCGCGCCCGTTGATCCAGTTCTTGGCACTAAATTTAAGAAAAGAAAAAAAGAATCCTCAAGGCGAGAGCTAAAACAACTCCTTAGAACATAGGTATAAAGTTAACTACACCAATTATTACAAAAATAACATTTTCCTCAAATCTGATTGGTTCATTCAGAACTCTATTTTTCCCTATCGCATAACAATATTCTGTTATACTATGCGGACATATCTGCTATTGGACAGTTGAATAAACCAATCAGATTCTTACTTTGCATCCCATGAGCCAAACACAAGTTTGGAAACTATTTATACTTTTGTAATACTGTGTGCATGGCGGAGTTAGAGTGTATTTCTCAAATGCAATGACGTTACGAATTGCGTAAACAAATGTAACTGATACTAACCGAAACAAGCATGAAATGGTGAGGATCAAAAGGCGAACCAATGGCAAGTTATATTTATCTATTTTATATTTATCTACTTTATCTTTTTTTAATGCTTGCAACACTTAAACTGTCTTTCTTCTCAGATTTCGAACTATAGCTACAAGTGTCAAATTGGCGTTATTAACCCCATAAATAAAACCATAGCAGTTCCGAAACCTTGGTTAGTTCTCATCAATATGCTTTCTTGTTTATTTCTGAAATTTGAGCTTCACTCAAACTTTCCGAAAAAACCGGGACGCCTTGTTGTCAATTTCGTGTGAAGTCATGCGAGCCAGGAATACCCGAGGATACTCCTAGATAGGGAACCAATCAGAGCGCCCAAAAAACAATATTCACTGGTTTGGTATGAAATACAAACGTCACCGAGTTTGTATATGCTAATGGAGCTATTGGCACCTTCAAAAACCACCTTGTATAAATTCAGGGCAAGTCCAACAAACAGGTATAAAGCAAATACCAAGGTTATAAAGTGAAAGTAAACGAAAGCTATTTGAAGGAGTGTATCTGCTGAAGATAAAGATTACAGATCACAACTTAAAGTCTTGGCCTATGTTTTTGCAAATATATTAGAAAAATTATCAGCAAAGTATCCGTTTTGTTTTATATTTACAAGTGACATAAGTTTCATAATACAAACATCTTTCAACGAGATTGTAATAAAAAAAAGATCTTGAGAAAAACCTTGTATTCGTGTAAAATTACTGTTTTAATATGAAAAGTAACTATTTAAGTACAAGTTTTTCTCACCCGTCGGTCAGCTCTTTTTACTTCTTGGTAGATTCTGTCAGTAAGATCTACTACCTCCCTTCTACACGATAGGAGTAAAAGAGAAACGATTTAGAACAAGAAGCTATCACTTTGCTCATTTCTGGGCGGTATACAGTTATCATCATGTTTGAACATTGTTTATCGAAATTGCCAACTTACTTCAGCTGTGCATTTTCGAACTTCTCTTTCTCGTTTTTTGTTGTTTCAACGAGCAGTTGGACTTCCAGCTGTTCACGATCCAATTTTTGCATTGCCAGATCCCTGAAAAATATTTTAGAATAGTGTATTAAAACCTTGCTTTCACAACCCAAACTAAGTTGTCTTATTTACATTCCTAAGAGATATACCCGGGAAGGAGTTAGTGATTTCCTTTCTTAGTTTTAAAGACCAGCGTAACTGCTAATTAAAGATTGCAGGAGAGATTGAGGATGTGTGCGT
>JAOBRG010372725.1:0-11693 GCA_027574985.1 Umimayanthus nakama
CGACTCGGTGCTTCGCACCTCGTCCGCTATCTAAAAGCTCATATCCAACGCGCGTTCGTGGAATAATTGTTAATTATCTGTTAACAAGGATGTTATTCCGGAAATAAGCATCCCCCCAACCATCATAATATGTACGTCGATCAGTCCTAGTGTTTAAGTGCGTTCTTCGCGTTTCTTTCCAGTGTCCATTATAAAAAAGTTTAAACCAAGGTTATAGGCATAAACAAGTGGCACTGGAGTCTTTTTTAAATCTTGAGAATTCTTCCGGAGTTGTCGTTATAGTTTTCAATTAACTTTTTGATAGCTTACAATTAGTTCTTCTCAAACACGTAAGAGCGATTTTTCAATTGTGACCCAAGCTCTCATACCTGTTTTCTCTTTCAAACATTTCCTTTGTGTCACCTCTGATTCCATCCAGTTCTTTGTTTGTCTTTGCAGTAAGGAGATCTAACTCTCCTTTCAGTTTTATTTCGTACTCTGACTTGTATTGCTCTCTGCAGAAAAACAGCCAAACTATAAGCAAAACTTTAGAAAACAGAACGCTTCGCACCATATATATATCACACGGCTATATTTAGTGGCAGACTATACCTTCATTGTTTGTTGAAACAGTTTTAGTCTCGGATTACCGTATCTTTTGTCCTCTCTCCCACCTGCGCCTCCAGGTGAAAGAAGTGACTTATCATAAGGTATAACTTGCCTGTCAAAATTGACTAACTACTGCAAATAAGTTAAGTACGAGTTTCAGTCAAGCTTTGGCTACCTAAACAATTTTCATAGTTATCGAGCCTCATCTTGAGCATGAATTTTCGCCACTTTGAGCCTCGTTACTCTTATAAAAAAATGTTTACGTACTTACATTGATCAATGCAAAGTGCAACGTCAAACACGTTTCCATTTGAAAAAGCCACTTTCCGTCCCTTTTAGCATGCTTTGCGGCGTTAATAGGAGGGGAGGGCAAGAAGGAGGGAAAAGAGGAGAAGATACACAGGACACGTGAGTTTAGTTGTAGACGGAACTATCAGAAGACGGCTCGAGATTTAAAGTGCCGTTTGCATGTAGTGGCCAGCGAAAACCAATATTTTTTAAAGCGATGACGTTCTCATGGAAAATTAATGAATGATCAAGACAGATCTAGATATAACTTCGATTTTGTATGAAAACTGTTACTGGACAGCCATAAACATTTTTTTTCGAAAAGGCCGTTTTCACACAAATGGCTTCAAATAGAGATAGGGCCCCATTTATGGACCAATTATTCTTCTGTTTGATGATGTATTGGTTTCTAATATTGCAGATCGGTCTTTTTTCAATGAAGGAAAGATACTAAAGAGATGCATGTATAAGACGCAGATTCATGTCTTTAAAACTCTATGATCAGTGTAGATTCAGAAAAAGAAGAATTTTATTACCATTCTCGAATATTACGTTTTAGAATGAGTATTTCGAAACAGGCCATTGTAATAGTCACTCAAAATAACTATAAATTCAATGAAGCTGAGTAATTAATTGTATTAAAGTTGAAATGTTTTAATGCAATAAAAAATAAGGTTTGCAGTAAAGCATGACAAACAATTAGAGGTAACAAGACACACATTTTTAAAACGAAACAAAAAATCCTTTGTAGTAACACTGACATAAACTTTCTTACCTAACAGAAATGTATTTCTCATAGATTGCTTCCCTGGCTTGTTTAGCTTCGTTCAGCTGTATAGTTGTTTGTTCGAGTTTCTCTTCAGCCAAACTGCATCGCGAACTCAGGTCCTGTAACTGTCTGTTCAGATATTCCTTGTCTTGTTTCAACAGTGCATGTGATTGTTTGGTGGCTTGCATCTTTACAACAAGAAAATAAAGATTTATGAAGCAGGTGCAGACATTTCCAGCTATTTCTAAGAGTCTTTACTTGAGAAAAAACGTAACACCCAATTCGCACAACGTGAATAATTTCTCTTACTCTTGTTTGGTTTGTAAACACAGGGTGATAGATGACATATAAGGAATGAAACACAGAGTTCCATGATCAATTCCGTGTTTTTTAATTGCCTTTGCACATGTACTTTTTTTTAGGAACAGCTTACAAAGTCATTGAAAATTTGTGCGCGAGGTTAGCGCATTTAGTAAGATCTTTGACAACCAACCAGAAAGTCCTGGCCTGGTCGAGAGTTGAGCTTTGGATGACCTTATTTTGCAACATCGCCTGTCGAGTTGGACCGTGGTCATTAAGCCGATGGTCCAGTCTCTCGACTTTCTTATAATAACAGTTAATAATAAACTATCCATTTTTAGTCGATAACGTGGGGAGAATTCAGCCTCATTCCCGAGCCAAGGGTTCATGTTAGAAACGCTCGTCTACAGTCCACAACACCAGCATTAGCCTACTCCTATCGACAAGTGCGTGGGTTCAATAGAACATTAAGAGACTAGACCAACGGCTTAACGTCCCTCTCAACGGGCGGTGTGGCGAAAGGTCGTCCAAAGTTCAACCCTCGACCAAACCGGGGATTGAACCCGGGACTTTCTGGTTGGTAGTCACAGATCTTACCAACTGCGCTGGGTAGAGAACCTGCGCACTTTTGATAAGAGTAGGTTAATGCCGGTGTTGTGGACTGTTACGTACCTGAAGGTGCAACTTAACCAATAATGTCTCAGAGAGACGTTGTGAACCAATGATAGCGGTCTGGCTAGGACACTCAATCGCTGAACCATGGGTTTGATGTAAACAGGATGCTGAAAAGCCCCGCGGGGAGTACCCCAAAAGTTTTGTATTGTATTGTGATTAACCGCTGAAGCATCTCAGGAAATATCCACAAGAAGCAACCAGAGGATAACTATTCTCTACTCACCTTCACTTCGGAGATTAACTTTGATTTTCTTTTCTTGAGCTAAATTCATCATTTCGAAATGTCAAACTTGTTTCTTTGAAGAAAGCTGGCCTGCTACATGCACTACAGTACATACAGTAATGCATTCTTACTTGATATACACTCAAGGATATTTTATAGCTTATGTCTTCTTGAGAGGTCAAACAGGGCAAGTTATCCATGGGACTTTTATTTATTAGGGTATTCTTTAAAGAAAGTTATCCTTAGTATAATGTTCTAAATGAAAATACTCAGTACTCAATTATTTTTTTCATAAACAGCTGATAGTTCTACTTTGTATACCGTTACCCTATCCAGACTGAACGTTTTTGGTCTCAAAGAGTTAGGGGGGGGATGAAAGGACCCCTCCCTAATTTCCTTATTATTTAACAAATTGCAACGAAACTTGGCAGGATTCATAATTGAATGCTGATCTACAAATGGTACCTTAACTAAGGACCTATTGTTGATGATGTCATCATGACATCATTACAAAAAATTTTAGCTATTTTTCAGTCTTGTTTTTTTCTGTCATCATTTGTTTGCAAATGACAACAAGATCACTATTTTGTACGGTACTTTAATGTTTATGACCTATTCTCACCACAAACTGTTAGTGGCCGCTGTGACAGAATGATTATGTCTTTTCTTTGTTTTCTATGATATAATTGGCTTTGTATTGCCTATGCCAACAAAATACCTTCCAAAATGTTCCCATAAACATTTTAGGAACAACCACTAATTTTAGTTTTCGTACTGCTAACCACTAGAGAGTCTGGATAGGGTTAAAAATATCCCTTTGCATTCATAATGAACTCTTTACAAAAAAAGGTTCGTTAACACAGACCAACCTCATTTTGTAGTTCCTCCAGCTTTTGCGTCTTTGTTGTTAGCGAGGTTTCCATCAAGAGCTGAGACTTCTTGAGTTCACTTACTTCTCGGTCAAGAGCATCGCGATTACTGGAATGCCATGAATTTATATAATTTATAGTGCTTTGATAGGTAGTCAGGGTTTGTACATCTTCAGAAATTCAAAACCCAGGGTTTTTCAGGGCTGTTGTACTATTTTTATCAGGATTTTTCCAGGGCTCTTGAAGCCCAGAATGAAAATAATGTTCACAATGAATTGTTAAAAACAACATTTTCAATTTTTTTCCATATGAACCCTGTGTAGTACTCTATACAACAGAACAACCAAACAGTCTAGTTCATTTCTTGGTCATCAATCCAACAACATGTATGGCTTGTAAAAAATACCTTACAAATGGCTGTTGTGGGGGGTGGTGCAAAACTTTTTCCCCCTTACCTTCTTACTTGGTCGAAATTCATGGACTTGTAGTCTCCTCTATCTGTCTTGGCCCTCAACTCCTCTACTTGAAGAGACAGCCTCTGTGCTCGCACTTCAACTTCAATTCTTGCGTTTCTTTCTTGTTCAGCTTCCTGCAATTCATTTTGTTAAGGAACCGTCAGCTGAAATTACAGTAACTTTAATTTCCTCTCAACTATAAGGCTTATTATAAGCAGTACAGTAAGTATTGAATGGAAAAAAAGCATGTTTAATATAAGCTCTGTACCATGCACAGCTTTTCGACTCATCTGGAAAAAAAACTGCCTTGTTCATCAGTCAGAAAAAGAATTCTTACACTGATGCAATATTTCAACCTTCCTTCTCCCTCAAATTTAAATGATCTACCCCTAACACACCCCTATAACACTGACGAAGAAGAGTTATTAACAAAATATTCTCTGTTCTAAAGTATGTTTGGCAGCTTTCTATGTGCCGGATCTGGCCAACCTGATAAGCCATTTCCTAAATGGAATGCCATGGTTATGAATCAGAAACCTTCAACTCCCCTGCTCAGGTTGGCCAAAGCCCCAGAACTTATATGTAGACATGTGTGAACTTCTTGGTTCTCTCATTTAAACCGATCAGAAGAAGTTCTGTACTGTCTCCTGGATGGACTTGTAAATAGAAAAGTAACCTAAGTAAGATTCTTAAGCGAACACAGTATGAAAAGGCTTTCTCATTTCCAAACAGAATCATACTTGGTACCCTGTCGGATGGCAAATGCAACGCAACTAAGTAGTGCAAAAATGCATGATTACTGGGCCCCCTCCCCCTCCTGGGTGCAGATACATGTGCATGGAACTTTACAAATCTGAAAGTTGTCTCTAACCTTGCAGTACTGTGCTACTTCCTCTTCTCGACTGCACAGATCCTGTGTCAGTACTTCAACCTGTCGCTGTAAGCTCTCACACTCAATCTTCAAGGAGTGGGTTGCATCATAAATTTTAACCTTAAGATTGCAACAAAAAGTTTGGAGAAAATGACTTTCAGGATTAGTTAAAAACACTGGAAACATAAATATTACAAAGATAGGGCAGCCACTGGCTATTAAATGTACTGTAGGGTTATCGCAAGTTTCAAAAAATTAATATTTACTGAATTCTGGTCTTTTGACAATTTTCTATGGGGGACCAACTTTTCACCCTAGATACACTTCCACCAGGTTTTCAACAACTCATTGGCTCCTCAACACATTTATTTTTAAAGTCAATTATGTTCAATTTGACAACAAACGAGCAGATCAGTCTGAAATCAATCTACTCATGTGTCAGTTATATACTTGCCATTTCTATGTCATTTTCTTCTTTTTATAAAAAACAATATTGATCATTAATGTCTATTAATAATCAGACTTCGTTTTATCTTCTCTACTGAAATATATTGTCTTGTTGTTTTTGGTGTCCTCACACCAAAAAGATTATTTTGTGGTGAGGACACCGAAAACAACAAGACAATATTTCAGAGCGGTCAAGAGAAGATAAAAGCACTACCTCGTGAGAGTAACCGCCAGCGCCGGCAACCAAAGTTTAGCAAGAATATTAATAATCACTAGATCGATTGATCCCGTTCCACTTCAAAATGTTGCTTTTTCTTAAATGATAAAAGGTTGGCAAACACGCTCAAGATCACTATGAAAAATCACCAACTTCACTGACAAAATATATCATGCATTTTGTTTACTTTGTATTCGTACATGCAATAGCTTACCGCCACCAAATCTTTTAAGCCGAGTTGTTGCACATCTGTTGATTTCAGTTCAAGGTATCTTTCATCACTCAACTCCAAGTTATCGAAGTTTTGTCGAAAATCTCCCGTCTTTTCTTGCAATTTTACATTTTCTATTTCCAGATCTTGCTGGCGCTTCATTATAATCTGCAATTCCTTTCTCATCCTTTCGAGTCGGCCTTTCGACTCTCCACTTTGTAGCTTCAGTTGTGATTCAAGTCTGGCCTGAAGCATTTGCTTTTCATGTCGCGAATCTGACAGTTTCTCTTCAAGTTCGTCGATCTTGCTCAAATGTTCAGCATTCATATTGTCGATTACAAGATTCTTCTGACTTAGCTCAATGCGAAGTAGTTCCAGGTCATGCAGAAGCTGCTTTCTTTCGATCATGTTTCTAGTAACTCGATTTTCTCCATCGCTATCGGCGATTGTTGTGGACTGTCCTGGTGAACTTGTCAGAAATGTCGAAGAATCAACATCGAGAGATGTCCCGTCATTTGTGTCAGATTCTGTCGCTAAACTGCTGTTTTCTCCACGGTGATTTGCCAGCCTCCTTCGAGCATTATTCCTGCTAAAGCGTGACATTTCAATGCTGGTAATATTAGGGCAAAATCAACCACTACAAACCTATAACTCTGTGAGTTGAACCATTGTTAGGCTGGAAGACAACATCGTTTGAAATCTGCGCCAGTTTAGTCAAGTGTGCGCATGCGGGAATTGGAAATTTTCACTCAGGACACGCCCGAGTGGGCTCTGGGTACGAATATATCGGTAATTTCAGTTGTTCATCGTATGACCCTGTAATCTTTCTGTAGTCTGTACCGAAGCCGTGCTTAAGGTTGTAATAAAAACACAGATGAATTTGAAAAGCGTAAAAATCGTTTTCCAGTCCCATCTCCTCTACTCTCTTAGTCTCTAGACAGAGCTGGCTAGGCTGTTACTATTAGTGTTAGTGTAAGTACTACTCACGTGAACTGTATTAAAATGTGCTCTTTTATTTTTAGTTAATTTATTTTTCGCCACAAAGAGAAAAAAGTAATTTTAGAAAAAAATAGGTATACTGCTATAAACATAGTTACCTCAAATCATATTTGACCATATTTCAAGGGTGACACTGCTTGGCCACCACAAAGCCCAGAGGCGGGGACGCGCCGGCACGCGGCCGGGGCCGGGGAACGGGGCCGGGGGTGAAAACTAAAATGGAACCTCTCTGGATTTTTCCTTTCCCACTTCACGCCCCGAATTTCTACAAGTCTGAGGGCCAGGATGTGGCTAAAATTGATGCAAAAAAGTCCAAAAGTACTGACTTTATTACTAAAAAGAAATTCTAACCCAGTGCAGATTTGTTTGTGTTGCCAATCAGTTTTCTTGCGTTTTCGGGGAATCCCCTAGTTAGTAAAGGTGGAAGTGCGCAATGCAGGCTGGTCATCAAGCTTTTAGGATGGTGGAGAGTACTCGGATTAATTTAGAGTTAAAACCCTGGATTTTAAGCAGATTTCAGGTTCGTACTTGCGAATCCGTGATTTCCAACCTGAACCAACACAATCGTGCTCTACGTAGAACTAGATATAAGTGCGAGATATAAGTGCGCGCTTTGCCAATCGGTTTGGAAACCAGCTGAATTGCTGAGCATCCGCCATTTAATAACCGCCATGACAGGGTCTGCTGACACTGACAGCGACAAAATGGTGAGTACTGACGGCAATATTTCTGCTTCTATCACTTAGTTACACGCATGTTTCTTTATGGTTTATTTATCATTGAACATGCTATAAACAAACGCTGACAGTTCAATCTGGCTTGCACACGTTTATCATCGTGCTCGGTAATTTTTCCTGGCGTGCGTTTTGGAAAAAGCTGGCAAAAGTAAACAATTAGTTTCGTTTTGTTTTGTTTTGCTCAAGCAAACTTCTGAGTATGATACCTGAGCCGATTCTAGTCTCCAACTTTACTGATCGAGTATATTTGATTCGCGATAGTGATTGTTTTTGCCGAGTAAGCTGATATTAATACGACAGAAACAGGGAGCAAGTTGCAAGCAAGGCTAGGATCTTATTTAATACAAAGCTCTATAGCTAGATTGACCGAATTTTTATTCAAATAATTAATATTGTTTTGATTAATACTACTAAAAAGTGGCTAAATCCGTTACTCATAACATTTGGTGCTTTTTATTGTATATATATACTCACTGAATTACTTAATTTAAAAGTAAGTAGATGCTTAAAAAATAAACAATAAGCAAATAAATAAATAAATGAATAACTAAATAAACAAGCAAATAAATAAATGAATAAACAAAATATTTAACAGCTATTCCGTGAAGGTGCATTGGATATGAGTTTTTAGATAGCAGATTAGGTGCAAAGCACTGATCGAGCCAGCTATTATAAGCTCATATCCAACAAGCCTAAGGTCATTCCCTTGTTTTGCAGTGTTCAGCTCTTCTGTGGACGAAGTTAGAGTTATAATTCTTGAGAGATTTCATTGTTCCTTGAAAAAAGTTATACAGTTTGACTGATAAATGGTAAAATTAATTGGAAAGATTGAAATTTGTTCAGTTTAAGGAAACTTTCAAAAAACTTGCCCCAGGCTCCTCTCAGAAAATGAGCAAAAAAGGTTCATTTTAGTGATATTTTGTACAATATCTCTTAGACAATTATGGTGACCCCTTAATTTTTTTCATTCATTTCATTGACAGGTTATTATGATGTCAGATACTTGAAAATACTAAAAAAATCTATATTCCTTGGTTTATGACCATTTTTTTCAAAGATCAAATTAATGTCTGTGGTTGGAATAAAAATAAAAATAAATTTTCTCAAAACAAAGATGTAACATGAAGTAATGGCACTCAAAAATTGAAGAGAAAAAAAAACCTCTGAAAAAATTGTATCAAAATTTTGTTGAGCATGTGCTATAAGTTGTCCAGGAGTTTGGACTAGTCACACTGGTCAATCTGGTTGTGTAATTGGTTTTAGCCCCTCGTGTCATTCTCGCACTTGAACTGTGTGCATACCTGCTGGCCAAAATGTTGCCTGCCTTATAAAAAAGGGCAGGGAAGAGACTGGGCTCCATCCTTATTCTATATAAAGTAAATATGCGTCAGTCTTTGAGCTTGCTCAAGATGATTTTGACAGAGTTTCTTCAGAGATCTTTCTTTTCTCTTCATTTATGCATGCCAGGAAAAACCAGTCTGATATCAGGGTATGTAATGTCTAACTAACTGTAGCAAACTACATAATTATGCAGTTGTTGACTGCAGCTACAATAATGAAATTATCTGAAATAAGTGTGTGCACAAAAATTAAATGTTCTGTAACAGTAACAACTTAAATAAAATCAAAGTTCAATCTCTCGTTTTACATAATCCTTGTATTGTGTAGGTGGTTGAATGACTCTGGTCCTGGTCTTTGTACCTATGGGAGTCTGGCTGACTACTGGTTCTGTTTCTGTTGTCTCAGTTGACTTTCCTTCAGGTGTAGCCAGCTTGGTTCTGTTGTTGGTAGCTGCTGGTGGTTGCGGCATCTCTGTAACCCGCTGAACTGTTGTATCATCTGCAAGTGCACTCTGAAGGTTGCTGCTGAGTGTCTCGCAATTTTAATGATTGGGGGGAGGGGGAGGGGGGGTCTGAGTGTTTTTTTGTCTAAATTTTTGGCCAAAAGTGATTTTTTTGGTCTATGAAAGATGTCGGGATTTTTTTCAGGTCGTGAAACAAAAAAATAGAGGTATTTTTGGGGTATGCAAAAAAGGACTAACGGGTTTTTTGGGGGTATGCTAAAAAAGTAGTGATTTTTGAGGTAGACAAATTTTGAAGTTGTGATTTTTTTTGGTAAGAAATAAGAACCTCTGTGAGACCATGCCCCTCACCCCACTTCATTAAAATTTGTGAGTGGTAGAAACTGTTCCTTCTAAAGGTCTCCTTGCCGACTTAGACTAAGTATTAACAAAGACCTACATGTATATGTATCTAGTGAGAACTTCTCCAAGCACTTGACTGTTCTCCACAACTGGTGTTTGCTGGTTGGTGCAACAGCCACATCTTATTCAATTTCCAGTTCTGGTAATGTCTTGACCACATGGTCTCACGTAAGGGTTAAACAGTGTTGTTGCAGTGGGGAGTAGTCCTCTGGTCTTTCTTGACTTAAGCCTTTAAGTTAGACTACATCTTATAAACTTTCAGTTAAGTGGTGTACGTATTTTTCTGATCTAGCAATGCAAGCCAAGGATCTTTCCTATCATTCAGTGCCTTCTAAAACCGATTCTTAGCAACTTTAACAAATGATTCTACTTTCCCATTGGACTTGGGATACAGTGGAGATGATGTTACATATTCAAACTCTCTGAGTCAACAGAAAACTGATGGAACTCACGACTCACAAGTTGGGGTGCGTTGTCAGTAACTACACAGTCTGGATTACTACATCTTCCGAAATGTTCCTTCAAGAATTGTATGATTGTTTCTGATGTAGTGTCAACTAATTCACCCAGCTCAAGGAAGTCAAAGTAAGGGTCTACAAGCGAGTTGTAATGCCTGCCTATTGGGGTGAAGACGTCTACACTTGGTCTGCCCCAGGGCCTGTTTGGTATCTTCTGTGTCTCACTCTGTATGGGTTGTTTCGGGTTTCCTGATTGGAAGTGGGCGCACACGGAACGCTTGTCTGCAACACCCTTCACTTCCTTTGTCACACCTGTCCAAAAGACTAGATCTATTACCTTTCTAATGCAGGATTCCACTCCCCGGTGCTGTCAGGATTGACTTCTCGAGGATCACTTGTAGGGCCCGTTATGATAAAATTCCACTGTCACCTTCTCCCTCCCAGCTATGTACTGGTTGAAATGCTGACAGCTGATTACAATAGCAAGACATCCTTTCTATCTGTGCGTAGTTTTTCTCGGTGGCAGTGGTGAGTGTGTGTGACACAATTGTGGCCGTTCTGTAATAACGTAGACACAAGATCATTCTCACTCGTGTCGCATTTTAAAGTCACCTCTTCTTCGGAGCTGTAAAGCATCAAGTCTGGGTGTTGAACCACTAGCCCTTTCACTTCCAAGAAAGCCCTATCACGCTTGTGGGACCATGGGAACTGACCATGCTTGGTGGTGAGATCACGCAGTATAATCCAAGCAATGTCATCAACTCTTTCTTACTCGTTGGTTTCGGTAGTTCATGGATTGTTGATACCTTTGCTGTATCTAGTTTGAGCTCGCCTCTGTTGATCACGTGATCCACGTACTTTACCTCAGTGTTTGTAAGACTCATCTTGTCTTTGTTAAGTTTCAGTGTTACCTGTCTGGCTCTGCTGAGAAGTTTCCTTAGGTTCTCGTCGTGGTTAGTTTCGGCCTCTTCCTGCGTCTCTCCATACCCTCCAACTTGAATATTACAACGCACGACTTCATTGCTGGGAAGATCATTTTAAAAGTTTCTCGTGAACTTTGCACTTGAATCTCTCAGGAGTTAAGTTGACTACAAATGGTATGCGCGAATAGAAAAATCTACCAAATGTTGTCTAGAAAGTAGTCTTTAAGCTACTCCTCTTGTCGGGCCCAATCTGGTAGAATCCATCAAAGGTACTGAAAACTATCATTTTCGCTAACCTAGGAAGTATTTCCTCGACTGTGGTTATTTGATACTCTCTGCGCAAAATAATAATAATAATAATAATAATAATAATAATAATAATGATAATAATAATAATAATAATAATAATAATTACGAATATTTAAAACAGGATAACCCTTCAGTAGAATATACTGTTATC